>PVKY010007377.1:0-14989 GCA_004027775.1 Bradypus variegatus | reverse complement strand
TATGACAACAGAAGCCCCTACTGTCTTTATTAATTTTTTCTTATTTTTACCACGGCGATGCAAGTGCAGAACAAAATTAGAGGGATGCCAGGGAAGCGTTTCTGCTTGTTGCCCCAGTTTACTCGCACCACTCAGGAGCCCCAGCTCTGGTTACAGTCATCCCTGGTCCCCGTCTGCTTGGGCGCAAAGTTGGAAAACCTCAGGAAGAGGGTGTCCTAACCAGAAGCCCTCTGGGAAGCCTTTAGGGTTTGGTTCTAGCAACATTTCTGAGTTTCACAGAAATAATTTTCTCTTGCCAAGTCTGCCCGCGCCGTGAAGGTGCTGAAAGAGTGTATCCGCCTGAAGCCGGATGATGCCACCATCCCCCTTCTCGCCGCGAAGCTGTGCATGAGCTCCCTTCACTGGGTGAGTGGGGCTGAAGCCCCTGCTGCTGGGTGGGGGCCCAAGGTCAGGGCTGCCCACCTCCCTCCTGACAAGACACAAGAGTGGACAACAGGGGTTCTTCAGCAGCACAAAGCAAGAACCCACGCACCCCAAGACTGAGGGGAATCAGTATGTTCCAGGTTGCTCCAGTTTTTTTCTCTTCATGGGAATGTGCTTCAAAAGTAGCAATGGTAACATAGACTTGGAAGCCGCAGCCAGATACTTTTGCTTTATGCAAATGACATAGGGCAGAGAAAGTATATGTAGCTAAATTATTCTTCAAAGAGCCTGAGATTTTCTGCAAGGCAAATAGTCACCCTCTGTTTTAGCTTGTGTGTAAATCCAACTTTCTTTATTGAAGAACCTAAAAGTTTCCCCTTCCTCTTCCTGCAGATATTCTTGTTCAGATTTGAATTTGGGAGAAATCTGATTTTGAATGGTTCTGGTACCTCAAAAATATATCATTTGAGCAGAAAATAGAAACCTCTGGCTGATTGCTGAAAAGGTGGTATAGATAATCGCCACACATGGGCTGGAGTTTTAATTTCTTCTCTTTAGCTTCCTATCAAGGTTAGTGATAAGAAGGATTTATGCAAAGGACTGAGGCTCCTTGCTGAGATTTTTCATGATTATGGTCCTTGCTGATTGTTTTTTGCAATGTATTCTCACCCAGCAGGACAAAAGTAAGCCTTGTGAAGAAAGTGTTGACTTTTATTGAATTTTGCTTGGGCAAATGTAGAATAAAAAAGACATTTTGAAAGGCAGGTTCCTGCCTGAAAGAGCCAGCTCTGAAGGGGTTGTGTGGTCCTGGCAGTTTCGAGTGGTGGGCCTTGATGGTTTCGTGTTGCCCGCTGAGGGGACAATACAGTAGGCTCTGGGAGTGGGCAGAGGAGCTGACCAAACTTTTCAGCTTTGAAAGTGCCAGTTTCCAGCTGTGACTCTATAGCCCTCCTTTAAGCTATTGTATTATTTATTACTATATGTGATGCATCTCTATACACCTAACATAAACATGACCCTTTTTTTAAGGCTGGGAGGAACAAACCTTCTCTGTGTATATATTTTTTACATTTTTATTATTAAGATTTCCAAACACCCACTAAAGTAAAGAGTGTTATGAACCCTTATGAATTATCACCCATCCACATTTAACATCAACATTTGTCCTGCTTCAAAGGAACAAATCTTATAATTTTTGTCTGTAATGAATGTTGCAAAAGGTCTTATTGTGAGCGTAGTTTGCATTGTCTCATTCGAATCTGCTGGTGTGAAGGCCATGTGTTGTGTATCGTAAAAAAAAGGAAAAATTTGGTTTTTAAAATTTTTAACAGCTTGTAGGAAAGAAAATCCAAGACTAAATGGATTATTTTTTGCTATTTAAAAAGAAGGAAAGGCCCAAACACAAAACATTCTAAGAATTTTATTCTTTACAAGTGTATGTAAGTCACCTTCTGGCTATCTGGCACAACCTCAATACAGAATCAGTCATAAAAAATAAAGATGAACAAGATCAAACCCCAGCAAGCAGGAATGTGCCTTTGGAAAATATGGCAAATAAGCAATAAGGAAAACCTAAAGGAAAAAGCAAAGTAGGACTCCCAAGGACTGTGGAGAGGCTCAATAAAGAAAACAAAATCATCAGGGTGGAATTGAAAGATTTGGGAGATATTTTGAAAGTGACTCATCAGAAATCCATTTCTGGCAGCCACTGCTTATGGGAACTCATGTTCGAAGTCCTGCAGGTTGCTGTTGTTTTTAACTTGTCTCATTTTGCAGTTGGAGGAGGCTGAAAAGTTTGCCAAAACTGTCGTCGATGTGGGAGAGAAAACATCCGAGTTCAAGGCCAAAGGCTACTTAGCTCTGGGGCTCACGTACAGCCTGCAGGCCACTGATGGTGAGCGAAGTCCCACCCCACAGGGAGCTGCCAAGCCCCAACGCCCATCTCGGCTCCCCACCATCCCCTTCTGGCTCAGGAAGGGGCATAAGGGTATCATTCTGCTGTGCTCTCCTGTGCTGCCCCTGGCACTGCTGTCCTCTTTGCTTGGACGAGTAGGAGAATGGGAAGGAAGGGAAGAAGGCCCATGCCAAGGCTCCCTGGCCCCGTTCAAGGGGCATTGTGCTGGCGGTGCACAGGGCACATAGCTGGCAGGTGCAATGCAACTGGGGTGAGGCATGGGGCAAGTGGGGCCATCAAAGATGACTCACCCCACCCAGGCTTGCCCTGGGCTGTCCTTACATGAAGGGAGGCTGGGTCTATCTCCATTTGTACGTTTTAATGCACAGATCTGTACATGTGCAGTACAGCAGCTCACCAGATAGTGATGGTTCTTAGGATAAAGAGATATATAGTTTTGAATGTACTTAAAGTTTTGGTGGGTGGGCATCTGGTTAAAAAAAAATCTTAATTATATATTTAATTCATACTTAATGAAGTTTTCATTGATATTTTTGTGGCAAGTGTCAATTGATACATTGTTTATCAGAACTCTTACTATTATTCTGTTAATGTTATATTGTTAAATATAACATAAACATAAAAAGATTCAAAAGCATATATATTAGGATAATGAATTAGTAGATGGAAAAACACCTATGTAGCCATCACCCTCGCTCAGGAGATAGGACTTTGCTGAGCAACCTTCGGGGCTGGCCAGGCCCCCTCCCAATCACACACCCTCTCTCCCCCTTAAGAGAAAGTGCTATCCTGACTTTTATTTTCTTTACTGACTTCCTTTTTTTTCTTTATAGTTTTGCTATAGTTTATTTTCCAGAGGGCCCCAAATCCTTCCTGGCTCTGCCCTAATATATCAAAGACCCTGGAGAAGTTTTACATGCCAATTACTTTGCAATGATGAAGTTTTTGCTAATTTTCCACTTGTACGTGATATGTTGGAAATACCCAGCTCAGTGCTTCAAATAGAAGTAGACTTCCAGTGAAATTTGAATTTAACGCGATATATCTATCCATATAAATTTTTAGTGCATTCTCTGTCACTCATTAGCTCTGTAACTTCGGGCCTGGGTCTTGCACTCGCTTGGGCGGTTGCACTAGCTGGGTCCCTATTGTTCTTAGTTAGCTGGAGAGTGGGAGTGATGTGTGGTTTGGGTTGCAGCCACTTCCGGCCCTCCAGGACAGCCTTCCGCTGCCCTCAGGCTGAAGTCAGGCTGCATCGGAACTGTTAGATAAGGGCCTTCTCTGGTTCCAACCATAAGCAGTCCCTCCACGACTTTTCTGCCAGCCCCATGAGGTATCTTTTTACTTCCTGTGACAGGCTTTGAGGGAACCTTTTCTCACATTGTCTACACAGGGCAAGCTGTTGGCTCACAGTGAAGTGGCCTCACACTTTTGAGCTGATTTTCCAGCACCAGTGCTGGGTTTGCCTGATCCATCCCTCGCATTTATTCAAGGTCCTGCTATTGCCCAGTGTGAATTAAACTGGCCTTTTCATGGCATCCAGCTAGTGCCCCTGGCTCAGCCACATAGCTTCTGAGTGCCAGAGGGACCCTGAAGGCCACCTAATCTAACCCCATCTGTGCTTGAGTCCCTCTCTACCATTCTGGTAGAGCAGTCTTGGCCTATGAGTTAAGACACCTATGCTTGGAAACACAGATGTGTTCCACTTGGAGTGCCCAGCTGGTGTTTTGGAAACAAGAGTGACCATCCAACTCATTCTCCCCTTGGCATTCATTGCTCCCCCTTTATGTCTAGTGGGTGCAGTGCCTCCAGCCTAGGCCTGGGCTTCCTATTCTGTCCTCTACCGTAACTGGTGCAGGCCTGGGCATGTCGGTACCAGGGATTGGTGGTTCAGATCCAGATGAATGCATAATTATTATGATGGAGCTTGTAGTTGTTGAAAGCTCCCTGATCTCCCATGCCACTGACTAATCTTACCCTTTTCTTAGCTTCTTTGCGAGGGATGCAGGAGGTCCTGCAGAGAAAGGCGCTTCTTGCATTTCAGAGGTGAGTGGGAGTTCATCTTTTCACTTGACTGTACATAATGACACCAAGTATGATAAGTATAAAAAGAAGAGATATTTATAAAGATTATGTAAACAATGTTTACCCCTGGGAGTCTTTCATCTTGAGCACTGAGCAGACAGCATTTAAACTTGCTGCATCACTTGTTGCCGTGGACATCTGCATTCGTAATCTGTTTATCCATTTGGGCACGTTTTATTCATTCCTAATAAAGTGTTTTCAGCTCTAAGGAGATAGATACTTTGTATGTCTAGGATGATGATTCCTTTGTTAAAGACATTTGCCATCATCAAAAGAGGGATCATTCTCTTCTAGCCTTTTTTTTTTAACATGTCAAGCTGTAGATTGTTGTATTAAGAAATGAAAAAATAAAAAAATAAAAAACAGATTTTAGAGCAGTCTCTGATGTATTATGGCAGGGCTGTCAGCCCAGCAGGCCCCAGGCCTCTCCACTCCTGCCATACTCTGTAATACCTTGTGCTTGTCTCCATCATTATGCCTTTCACAAAATTAGGAGAATGCCTTGTAGTTATAGAACACTCGAGTGTTACAGTGCTCTTTCCCATCCCTTAATAGTCTGATTCCCACTCCAAACCCATGAAGTAGATAGGATGAGTCGTATGTCCAATGCAGGAAATGGACAGAGGGACGGGAGTTACCAGGGTCACATAGATGTCAAAGTGGGGAGAGAATCCAGGTCTCCTGATTCTAACCCAGTTTTTCTTGTACCTACTATGTCACACTGCCCTGATTTTATTCTTATTGCAGTTATGGTCAATCACTAGAATGAAACTGCTGCCTGAAAGTATAGCCCCGTGATGTGAAATCTAGAATTGGTAATGATTCTGTCACCTTCGACATATCTGAAGTACATTGGTTTCTTGGAATTGTATTAGAAAATTGCTTCTACAAAAGACTCCATAAGGACCCCTCAATGCCTTAATGACCTTTGTTAAAATCCCTGTCATAGAACCAGAGTTGTTCATGGATTTCATGGTGTATGTGATCCTGTTTTTTCATGAAATCATTATCACTTGGTTTCAGTTAGTCTGAAACCTTCAATCTGATTTCTTTCCATTTCCTAGCGGGCTCACCGACAGCTTCTTCACTTTGCCAGCCCCAGTCTGGTTAATGACAGGAAGTACCAACTGATGTCTGCAAATGATCTCTTGCCTCTTTGCTAATAAGCTTTTGTCGGGGTTCTTCAGCCTGGAGTGCAGAAAGCATTTCCATTTCAAATGATTTGGAGTTTTAAATTCTCCAGACCTAGTTTGTAAAACCCACACATGGATGCCTAAGAAAGTGGTCATTACATCTGTTTCACTTCTCTTAAATCAGCACATCTTACTGGCTCTCTAAAAACAGCCATGGTGGTGGTCTGCCTTCAGCTGCCAGAATTCTAACTCCGTGTTATATAACGGCTGTTCCACTGGCCTCGATTCCTTTCTGTTCCTTTTTTGCTTAAGTTTTAATTCAAAGAAATTTTTTAAATATTAGTTCATATGGGAATGAAAAGTAATAAAATTCCACTCACCTAATGATTATTTGGGGGAAGGCTAACGTAAATGAGTATTTGTATGAAATATAGAATATTTTTTGTAAAGAAGTAAAATTATTTTCTTTCAAGTACATATTAACTAGGACTATTTTGATGCATTATAGTCTTAACAGAAATCTTTAAGAGAAAGATTACAAGTAGGTAGGAATGATTTGTATCACTTTTTAATGTAAATGAATATTTAAAAACCACTTTTATGAGTACTTTTTCTACTGTGTATTTTCAGTCTTCTCTCTGCCATTTGCTTATACTATTATTTTCTATTTTTGCTTAAAAAGAAAACAGTGTAACTCAAAAAGGGACAGGTGTTGCAGATACATCATGTAAGAATTAACTCTGATTATGACTGGAGTCAAAAATCTCAATATTGAGAATCATGCCTGTTCATACACTCGTAAGCTCAGCTCACACAATCTGCACCAGTGCATTTGCCTGCACAAAAGTACGGTGAAGAAAAACAGAACATTGTTTGAAAAGCTTTCTGAAGATGCCAAAAAAAGCACTGACCCTCAGACCTGAGTTGCTGCTTTTGCAGGCTCTCGTATCCTATGGAGAAAAGCAAGTCTGAAAATAGTTTTGAGCATGTTCTGTGAATTGACCCAGAACAGGCAGAAGGCAGCTCTCTGAGGGCAGGCCTGGGCTACTCCATAGGGAGGGATGGCATGGTGGCATTTGTGTGTTCCCTCGATGTGGTATAGGCTACAGAATCTCACTTTATTTTTCTGTGTTTCCCTTGTAGCTTGGGTTTGCATTTGAGTGTGATACATTTTGTATGTATAGGGCAACCAACCATCCTGGTTTGCTGGGGGCTGAGAGGTTTCCAGGGATATGGACCAGGAAAGAAAGTCCTGGGCAAACCAGGATAAATTGGGGCATCCTACGTGTGTAAGTGGCAGGAGGTTCCTGAGTAATAGATTTAACCATGTTTGTAAATATTTTTCTTAACTTGATAAAACACTAATTCCATGTCCATTGTAAGGGGAACTGAAGGGGACTTCAAGGAAAATTGGCTAAAAAAGGCAGCAGGCCAATGTGGTAGAAAGACCAGGCCTTGGGATCACATGTGCTCTACTCCACTTCTTGCTCTTCGCTCTTGGACTAGATGTTTAATAATAGATGTGTAGTTACTACTGTTACAGGGTATGCATCTTATGGACTAAGGTCAAATTGATCAGCCTTCTCTGTATTCCTGGTTCAGCTTTAGAGGATTTTGGAACTGGAGTCTAGGAGCACTGTGGCATTCTGAGTTCTAAGTCAGGGTGGTCCAGGGACCCCAGCCCATCCTCTCTCATTGCTGCCTGGTTTGTTTCTCTCAGGGCACTGCTCCCACTGCTCTGTAATGATCCCTTTGGGTCTCCTCCTCTGGGTGGGGAGATCCTCAAGGACACACACTTGTCTGATTAATCTCTAGGCTCCCCAGAGTCTGGCACTGGACTGTCATCACAGTAGGCAATGCATGATGTTTGTGGTAGATGGATGGATGGGGGGGTAGGTGGGTGGGTAGGTGGATAGTTGGGTATATGGATGGATGGATGAGTAGGTAGATGGGTAAATGGATGGATGGATGGATGGGAAATGTGGGGAGTAGAGGGATAGATGGATAGGTAGATGGGAGGGTGGGTGGGTGGATGAATGGGTGGATGGATGGGAAGTTTGGGGGAGTAGAGGGATGGATGGGTGGGTGGATGGGTGAGTGGATGGATGGAGGGATGGATGGATGGGTAGATGGATGGGCGGCCTTGGTGGCCCACAGTCTGACAATTCTTTCTTTCCTTATGGGAGAGAAATTGAATGGATGAATGTGGAGGTGCTTTGATGAGACAAGCGCTTTGTTAACATCCCTGTAGTGACATTTTTAGGTCTCTGGGTTTCTTTTACCAGCCTCGCAGGATGTTCACTATGTGGAAATGAGGTTTATGGAGCTGCTGATTCATGTGCAGAGTTCATCAGGTTGCAGTTTTCAAGAACATTTGTATCCTGTTCTCATCTGCATGACTTGATGATTTTTGTCAAGCACGTTGGCTGTGGGCATACTGAAGGGACTTTGTCACAGGGAGCTTAGCTGCTGAAGCTGTTCTGCACAAATGAAGCACGTTGTCTAGTGTCTACATGAGATCAACACCATGCACTTTTTTTTTCTTTCACATTCTCTTTATTTCCTTTTGTCTTTCATAGGCTAAAGTAGTTAGCTTAACTCATGCATATGTTTGGGTTGTGCCTCGTTAGAAATTTGGCAGTTAGAGGTTCATTATTAGCCAAGTTGGAAATTCCTCAGATGTTGCCCTAACGCTTCCCAGAAATGCCAAGGTTTCTAGGACTTCTGGTTTGTTTCTTTCACAAACTGTTAGGTGTGGGAAACAGTTATCAATCATTCAGTGAGGACAGAGTGGGGCCTTTGGCCCAAACTATCTCCAGCCACACTCTGAATTCACCAGACCATTGCCATAAATAATTCAGTCTCTTCATAATTAATTTCATATTTATTTTCCCTGAATAATTGAAAGAGACAGAAATCATGACATTCCAGTCTCACTTTTTATGAACACCAAAGGAAAAATGTCCTTGATGTACAAATTCATGGAAAACTAGTACTTGTTCTTAATAAAAACTGGAGCATATTGAGTAGGCTCCTGGTAGAAACAAGACATTTAAAAGGGCAACACAGGTAAACACTCAGCCTAAGCCTCTCCAACTAAGGTGAATAATGTCCCAAGGGTGACCATGTCCTAGGGCAAGATTTAGTGAAGACTCCCCAGGAATGGGAGATTAGGTTGGTGCCTTGCCCTTAAGAGCGATAAAAGGACTGAGCCTAGCCTCTGCTTTACGCCATTCCTGCTGGGAAACACAGGCTACCGCATTTGCTCAAACAACATCCTGGATTAGGGGATGTCGCATATTTGCTGGATGGCAAACACACAGGAGACTTCTTTGGTTCTTTTCACCACAACAGACGGACAATTCAATTAAAAGACCTTGTTACTATAGAACACCATCCTTGGCATGTTTGCCACAATTGAATCTATAATGATTTGGTTTTCTTTTTTATTTCAAATTTGTTTTCTGCCAGAAGATTCTCCTTTAATCACAGAATGTTGACAGATCAGCACGAAGGTTTGTTTACTCTCAGGGTCCCACCACTTGTAATTAGTATGCTTCATGGTGCCTTTTTTTTTTTCATGGTGCCTTTTAAACAAAGTAAAAGTTTGTTTTTCTCTTCCCACCAGATTGCTAAACACGTAATTATTTCTTGTCCATAGTCACATTTCGAGCTGCTCATGGTAAAATACAATTGACATCCACATAAAAGCAAAAGCAAAAAAGTCCATGTTTGCAACCAATGCGGACGCCAGGGCAGCTTCTTCCCATCCGGGTCAAAGGCTAGTTAATAAAATCAAGCTGAATGTCCTTCTGCAGAGTCTTGAAAGTCGCTGTTATATGGGCTAAATTAGTAAAATGTGTGGAATTTAGTAGACACTTCAGAAGATGGAATGAATTTCTCTTCCCCGCCTATAGCTCACCAGAAACTAAAACCTTGTTTTACAAGCCAAGCTGGGTCTTTGATTTCCACATGGTTTCTCTGAAATCCAGAAATTTGGATGAAGGCGCATTAAGGCCAAGCCAGAGCTTAACCAAAGCGGCTGTCCTCTTGCCAGGTTCACACGTGGCCCCGCTGTGTCCCAGCATGACACACGGGCCTCCCTGCTCAGCCCCAGGGAGGAGTCTGCTGGGAGGTGAGGCCTCAGGCCCGTGGGTTCTCCACCTCCTGCTCCCCAGCCCCCCTCAAGGCCAGGTCAGCGGCAGCCATTTCAGACACGACACACAGCACAGAAACACGCTCCTGTGTTATACTTATATATGCTGTGAGAAGACAAGTGCTTTTATATTTGTTAGCAGACAAAGTAGAATAGTTTAAATTAAATATTAGTTAAACTAAATATGTGGACTTGGTGTGGAAATGCAAACATAGAGACTTATTTGATAAGGAAAGGAAAAGTGGCTTCTCCTGTGTACTAATAGCCATCGATACTCTTTCAGGGCCCACAGCCTGTCACCGACAGATCACCAAGCAGCTTTCTACCTGGCTCTGCAGCTTGCCATCTCCAGACAGGTCAGTTTCTGTAATGCCCCTGACCTTGGTGCGTGTGTTTTAGGGCAGCTTCTCTGGCTCCTCGGTTTGACGCAGCAGATACAATTTCTGGCTTCGCTTGAAGCTGAATGGAGCCCAGGACTCCTTCCGGAGGCTGCTGACCCCTCCCAGGAAGGGCCCCTGGGGTTTTGGTCAGTTCAGGCAGCATCTATGGAGACACGGGATTTCCAGGCTCTGCTTTTGGAAATTAAACCTGCAGATGTGGAGGGCCAGATCTGGGTCAGCACACGGCATATACCCTGAACCCAGCAGTCGTCAAACAGCTTTCATCACTTGCTGACAGCAACTGCAGGGCCCAGGGCCGAGCTGCATGGTGGGGATTTGGGGGAAGGGGACTAATCATCACAGGTATCAGTGATTGGCAGGAAGGTGCCAGCAGGTATAGACAAGAGATACCAGTTCCTTGAAGATACAAACAGTTAAAAACAGTGGCCACTCAAAACAGAAGAGGAAAGCTTCCCTGGCCTTCATCTTCCCACATTTTCCCAGCTTGCCGCCCCCTTCCAGCTGTTCTGGAGACTCTGGCAGAATGCCTGCCTGCCCACCAGCTGGAAGGCTCTGGTGGTCACTCCAGCACATTCCTGAGTGCTTACTGGGATCGAAGGGCAGCTCCCCAGACATCCCATTCCTGTGGCGGGCCTGGGCTTTAGGCAAAGATCTGCCTTCCAGGTTGCCCGAGAGTGGTGTTGGGAAGTGGCTCCCATTGATGACCTGAGGACTGAGGAAGCCAAGATTCCTACCCCTGCAGAGGTCCTCTCACCTGGCAGGGTGTGGCTCACAGTTGGGCTGATTCAAGCTTGTCAAGTGCTGCCTCAGTGACACATGTGGGCTTATACTGACCATTTGTCTCCCGGCTCTACCAGGTGCTTCTCTCACCTCCTCCCTGAAGCCTCCTTCCTGTAGCACTTCTCCTTCCTCTTGCTCGGCCTTCTTGATCAGCGTCTGTCTTTCTCACTAGACTTTAGGTTTCATGAGGGCAGGAACCCAGTCTTGTCACTGCCAGTGCTTTACCCTGGCACCTGGAATACTGCCTGACGTGTTTGGCAGTCAGTAAATGCTTGTTAAGTGAAGGACCAGCTCTGAATTTCTTCAACTCAGCTGTCCCTTGAGGACATTGTTTTAAATACTGTATCAGTTTGTCCCTGATATGTCTGGGGATCCCTACACATTGACATCATACCTTGTGACTGTCCCCTAATACCAAGTTGGGTGCTGGTCATGTGGTATTTTGTCACCCCAAGGAACGGAATGGGTAATGGATGGAGACTGTGGGCTCACAGTGGCAGAGAGTGTTCCCTGCTGTCCATGGCAGGAAACTTTGTGGCCCTCTTATTCTTTAGGGACAATGCCATTTGACCGGCAGCGGGAGGAAGAGAGAAGAGTCAGATCTAGGGTCATCCTCATGTCTGTCACTCAGCAGCTGGGTGACCTTGCCCGAGTCATTTGTCCTCTCTGAACCTCAGTTTCCTCTCTGAAAATGAGGGGTTGGATAAATGGTCTCCTAACCAGTCGTGATTCTGTAGTTCCAAGGCAGAAAGCTTCCATAGCCAGCATTTATAACTAAATCCAGGAAACATGGAAATTTCAGAGGGGGAGACTGATAAGTTGAGGAAAGATAGAGGTTATGGCTCCTACTATGGCCTGAAGTTACTGATAGTTTGGAGGAAGCGAGAGGGCTGAGAAGATGGTTCAGCACAGGGATGGGGTGGAAGAGAGCCAGGAAGAAGTCCCTGGGGTGGTTGTGTAAGAACAGTTCAGTCCAGAGCTCTATTTGAAATCCAGCCTCAGGTTCTAATTCTCCTTAGTTACTGTTAAACCTGTATGGAATTTAGGGTATTAAATATACATTATGCATGCATTTTACCAATCTTGTGCTTAAATAGTTTTGAAGAAAGTCTTAGACCCCTGGTGCAAATTATAAAGGTTAAGGTTGTATCTGGTCTTAGTTGAATTTGGATACTTCTGCTTTGTTTGTGGCATTGCCATTTGTTTCTTGGATTATTTGTTTGGGGTTGTAGTTTGGAAGGGTATGGGGGTTTTGTTTGTTTGTTTGATTGCATACTTCCTTGATGTCTAATGGAGATCCAAGACAAAGGAACTTGAAAAGAACCTCAGGCATCTGATCATTTGGAAAGCTCTGTTAAAGGTTTTGTGACTTATTAAGCATTTGAATTTCAGTAAGACTTTAAAAAATGAGATCAGTTCAGCTAAGGCAATTTAATTCCACTAAAAACCTCTGGCAATTGGTGCATATCTCCATTCAGAGTGAAATCATCTTGGACATAATCAAAAGTAGATCAACTTTGTGGAAAAAGAGAAAGTATTTATTTAGGGAGAAATAAAAGATATGGTATTGGCAGTGGTACAGAGAAACAGGGTCTGTCTCTTCACCTCATCTGTCAGACTGTGGCTCGAAGAGGGCAGCTGTTGTCATGCTTGCGGTTCGTTTCCTGGGGCTGGCGTAAGAACTTGGCGTAAAAGCTGGATGCGCCACAAAGTGAAACATCTCTTGATACTGTCAGATATTGAAATAGTGGCTTCTGTCAAGTGTGTGTGTTTAAAAATTCCTTTTGGTTTTGTGTTCGACCAGATTCCAGAGGCTCTGGGGTCTGTCCGCCAAGCTCTTCAACTTCAAGGTGACGATGCCAACTCGCTGCACCTCCTCGCCCTCCTACTGTCAGCTCAAAAGCATTACCATGACGCGCTGAGCATCATTGACATGGCCCTGAGTGAATATCCAGAAAATTTTATGTAAGTGGTCCTGGGTTTTTGTTTTTCCTATTGGGAGGTCATTGACGTTACATCTCTCCTTCCCTTCTGCAGCCTGTCTGATGTAAGCCCTTCAAGGCCATCATGGAGGGTAAATAGTACACAAGGCTCTTTAGTTTGTCTTTTCCACATATTTAGAAACAGACCTAGTCTGATAGGTCATCCTAACAGTATTAGTTAGGTCATCCTTATTTAGTTAAAATACTTTACCCTTTCCCAATGTCGTATGTACCCTTGGGCTACTCAAGATGATTTAGATGGATTGTTGATGAGCATTTTTAATTTGTTATACTTTTATTTTAATTTAAATTACAAAAAATATAACTGCCTATCAAAGTGTGATTTCATGGAAATTATTGCTCATGTTTCATGGAAATTATTTCCTGGGCTAAATTAAATGGGTTGTTTTAAAGAAAAGAAATATTTAAAGAAAAATAATTAAGTAAATAATACAGGTGTACACAGATATGGCAGAAGTTATGTTGAATGAACGCTGATGACTGAAATTTGGGAAACATTGCCCTCTAGTTGGTTAGTCCTGGTTACCAATGGCTTCCACTAGCACTGGGTGATTATTATATTTTAGGCAACTTTGATCAAGATAGTTGACCTCTTTGGGTCTTAATTTTGTTCTCTAGGTAATGGAATTACTTATATAAATTAAGCAATATTTGTATATAACCTAAGGATTATCATTAAAAACTGTCCTATGCTGGAGTTGTCTACTGCCAGTTGGTTAGGCTGTTGAGAAGGACATTGTCTGTGGGGCTACTCGGTTACCATTTTATCCTTTGTGGTGGTAGCTTAGTAACCAGTACATAGTGGCAGAAACAGTAAACATTCCATTGCATGCTGGAAGGTTCTGATTGTCTAAGTGGCAGGGTCAGTGATGGGGCGGAGGGTGGCTGGGGGCAGGGCCAGAGGGAAAGGAATGTAGAATATGGCCTAGGCTGGTTTTCTTCACTTTCAGAAATAAGCGCAGCCTGCAAACTTTAAGTGGGTCAGCTTTGGCTTCATTTCTCTGCCTTGTCACTTTGCTGTGTATTTAATCAGTGCATTTCAGCAGCTCCCCTTGGAAAACTGGTTCACACATTTCCATTACAAACATTTCTTTGTCTTCAAGTGAAAAGGGCACTTCTCTTCCCGGTTGAGAGAATTCTTGTTATGATCCAGGAAACCTCTGTGTAGAGATTTCTTTTGTGAGTTCAGCTATTTACGTAGGGCGAATTAAAGAGCTTTGCTGCAGTGTTTCACTTCTTGCAGATCTCCAACTTGCTCTTTTGCACACCAAGGATATCTCTGGATTTTATCCAAAGCTCTTTAGTCCATGGAACCTTAAAAGTAGTTAAAGCACTTTGAAAAAAATTAGGTTCTTTACCCATCATGAAGTGCCCCCTGATGCAATGGAGTTCAGTTTTGCTCATCAATATTTATAAAGCAGTGCTCTCTGCTTCCCACCCCACCCCCCAGCACACACGCACATCTTCATTAGACATGAGGCTCCGGCATGTGGCTCCTGCTTTGATGACCTAGAGTGTCACCCAAGAGGAGGCTTATTAAACTAATAGCCACACCACAGTAGGCAGTCAACAGTGGTGGCTAATTCGGCAATGCCTCCAAGTGACAGCAGCTGACAGCCTTTTCAAGTAGTAGAGGGAAGGAACAGCAGTAGAGATATTTGAGGAATGCAAGCCTGTTATTTTAATGTTAAGCCGTAAGCTCAAAAAAGCAAAGCATATGGCAGCGGGTCTGAGAGCAGCCAATGACTTGTTTGCTTTTTAAATATTTGTATTTCTTCCTTTGTGATGGGAAATTTCTTCCCAAGAATACTTTATTAAAAGTTGGGGTCAGATGTAATCAGTGAATCCCACGGTTACTTCCCAACCTGGGTACGACATTTCCAACCTAACTGCCTTGTAATGTTACCTGTTTGTGACCAGGTTGTCTCCAGCAGAACTGTAGGTGCCCAGAAGCCTGGGACAGCCTCTAGTTTCTGGTGTCCCACCAGCCCTACTGACCACAGATTGATTACACACTTGATGCTCAATCAGAACTTGCTAGACTGAGGGTTCACCCTTCCACCATTAGGGTTAGTCCTGCTGGAGGAGCAGCT
>PVKY010007376.1:0-14987 GCA_004027775.1 Bradypus variegatus | reverse complement strand
ACCCTCACTTCTTGCTTTCCTCAAAACTCCTCCAACCTGGGCAGCTTTTCCGAATAAATACCATTTTGTCAGGTGTTGTTTTCACCCTTACTCCTGGCTGGGGCCCAGACTGGCTTAGAAATCTGTCCCTGGCACCCCCCAGCCAAGGCCGCCAGCCCCACGATTGCCAGGGCAACCAGCGCGAGAGGGGAGAAGCCTGGCTCAGAAAACCCAGTGCAGGGCCACCAGCTCCCGGGCACTCCTGGTCTTTTCTGTTACTTTTTGTGGGGAGTGTGGAGTTGACTGCACTCTGAATGGGGAAAGAGGCTTGGGAGGGCCGGGCAGTGGGGAGGGAACCCTCCGCGGTGGCGGGGGTGGGATGGGGTTGGGGAGAAGCCTGTGGAGTGGCCGCTAAGATGGCTCAGCCTGCACCCAGCCGGGGCAGGAAGCCCCCCTCGCATGGGGTCCTCTGTTTCTGTGCCATGGACCCCTTTGGAGGCTTGCAAACCCCTTCTCAGAATGTGTTTAAATGTCTAAAACAAAATACATAGGATTATAAAGGAAACCAATGATTTTGAAATACGGTTACCAAAATACTATATAAATAAACTATGATAAATGTGTTGGTTTATTAACGCATTAAATAACAGGCTCTGTAATGGGTGTGATAACAAGGGTCATATAGAAGGGAAGCCGGTTGGGACATAAGGAACATTCAGGCGGTGGGAGGAGCTCTTCTTCTCGGGGCCCAGTTCCTTAAAGCCTTGCTCCTGCAGCTGCCCTCCCTTAAACATCCCCTCTGGGCTGCTGCTGTCTTCGGCTGTTTTCTAACTTGTTTGTATAAAAAAGGAGGCAAGGTGCTGATGTCCTGCTAGTGAAATAAGCACTAATTTAAAAGTTGGGAGTAAGAGTTGGGGGGATTGAATCTTGGCCTTTCCACTTACCAGCTGTAACTTTGGCAAGTCTCTTAGCCTCTTCTGGCCTCGGTTTAGCTATCAGTAAGAAAGGGGCATGATCACTTGTCCTGTTACTTCTGGAGGGTCGGGAGGGTCACTTGGGTGGTGGTGCAGGCCCTTCCTCATGGCCGGTGTGGCTGTTACAAGCTACTTGTGCCTAGAGCATGTCTCAACCAGCATGGAGGGCTTGGTCAGCATCCGTAGAGGAATGTGTTAGCATTTCTGGAGGTGTATATATTCAAACTACAGGATAATCTTATATTTAGAACCCCCTGTATTCCTAATATGCACGGTAGAAAGTCAGTTCAACAAAATTGCCTTAGCTATGGGGACATGAGTTTAAAATAAACTGTTAAGAGACGCTCGCTTTTGGGCCATGCCAGATGCAGCCCGGCCACCAGCGGCAGCGCACCCGGTTGTAAATCAGGTGGCCCTTCAGGGCGTTGCCCCCCTCTGCTCTCCCACAGGTCACCCTGGAAACCACCATCGGCAACAACAACCCGGCCCTGTGGAAGTACGTGCAGCCCAGGGGCGGGGTGCTGGAGTGGCTGCGTAACCTGGTGGCTAACCGCTTGGCTCTGGGCGGGGACACGTGGGCAGACATCTTCAAGAGGTTCAACAGTGGCACGTGAGTGGGCTCCTGGCCATGCGACTCCCCCCCAGAAACAGACCAGTCCCCCTCCCCTTACACCCAGTCCCCGGGGACTGCTGCTGGGCCAGGGCCACACACCCCACACCTTCAGAGCCCTCTCACGGGTTCTCATGGGAGGTGGGAGAATCCCGGAGTCCTTGCCCTTGCGTACACATGGGGAAACTGAGGCTTGGGGGAGGAAATTTTTCCCTTCCCCTGCATGCTCCTCGGCCCGGGGACAGAGGCCCCCTTGGGAGTGGGATGGGAGGGGAACTTGGAACTTGAGGGCTCAGGTAGCAGGAGAGTGGGAATGGGCCGTCCGAGGAGGTGGACGTGGGTGGGCATGAGTGGGTGGGCGCCCTTTGAACCAGAGAGGAGGGGTAGGGGAGAGCAGGGTCTTAGAACATTGAGCAGAAGAATTGACCTTTGTTCTGATGAGCACTGGGGATCTATAGACTATTCCGAAGCAGGAGAGTAGCCTGACAAGAGAGCAATTTATGGAAGCCTGGTCGAGTTGATGCCCAGCCACCCCCCAGCCACCCCCCACCTCATGATTCCTGGCTGGGTGGGGTGCTGGGGTTAGGGGGCAGCTCAGGCAGCTGCCCCAGCTTCTTCTCAGTGCCCCCTCCTGGGCCCAGCAGGTACAACAACCAGTGGATGATCGTGGACTACAAGGCGTTCGTCCCGGGCGAGCCCAGCCCTGGGAGCAAGGTGCTCACCATTCTGGAGCAGCTCCCGTGAGTAGCCCAGGGAAGGGGAGACCCCTAGGCCAGACCCCCTGCGGGAGGGGGAAAGTCGGAGGATGGTGAGGCTGGAAGAGAAGGCAGGGCCCTGGGTGCTGGGCTGAAGCTCCAGGACATCATCCGTCCCCCAGGCATTGGGGAGGCATTGTGGGTCCTAGGTAGGCCCCTGCTCCCGGGAGCCCCTTTTCTCCCTCCACCCCTGTCTGTCTTCTCGGTCTCAGGGGCATGGTGGTGGTGGCCGACAAGACCTCGGAACTCTACCAGAAGTCCTACTGGGCCAGCTACAACATACCGTACGTGCCCCCTCTCCTCCTGCCCCTCACCTGTGCTCTGAGGGGTGCTTCCCCCACAGAGCAAAGGGGCCCACCCTATCCCCTTCTCCAGCCAGGAAAGGCCTGACTGTTTTGGGGTGCAGTGGGGTAGCTCAGGTCAGCATCCGTATGACCTCCCAGGCCTGGCACCCACAGTGAACGGTGTGTACAGCCATGCCCTCTGTGATGCCCGCTGTGCTTTTCTGAGTCACCCACTGGGTCCCTGCAGCCACTGCCCGTGGGCACTCCCACCACTGTCCCCATCACACCCATGAGAAATGGAGGCCCTGAGATCCCCTAGCTGGCAAGAGGTAGACCCCATGAGGCCACCCCCCAGCACAAGCCAAAGATGTGACCATTCTGCTGACCGCAGGGGTTCACCGTAACGTCCCGTGCCCACCCCCCACCTCCTTGGGGCCACCTCCCCTGCCTGGGTGTGGCCAGAGGGGGTCGTGGGTGATCCCCTCATCCCCACCAGGTCCTTTGAGTGTGTGTTCAACGCCAGCGGGCTGCAGGACCTGGTGGCCCAGTACGGGGACTGGTTTTCCTACGACGGCAGCCCGCGGGCCCAGATCTTCCGACGGAACCAGTCACTGGTGCAGGATGTGGACTCCATGATCCGGCTCATGAGGTGGGTGCAGCCAGGTGGCCGAGGCGGACGGAGCCCAGAGTCCCGTGACCCCTCCACCTCTCGGGGGTCGGCGGGGTTGGCCCAGGAGGCTGAGTGTCCGCTGCACGTGGGGCACACGGTGTCAAGTGACTGCCCCATGCTGGCCGTGTGCTTGGTATCCAGAGAAACGGCCACAGAGCTACACCCCCCGTCCTCAAAAAGCACCCCAAGTTAGGGGAGTAGTCACCAACATGGAGTGTGACTAGGGTCCGAGTCCCAGGAGGTGCTAGAAAGGGATACACGGGCGCTTGGGGTGGGCACCCAGAGGGCTTCCCAGGGCAAAGGCCAGGCTGAGGAGGGAGCAGGGAGCAGGCCGAGTGGCAGGGGCAGGGGCAGGGGCCATGAGGGGCTTGTCCTCCCCGCACCGGGATGACTGGTGCCCCCTCCCACTGGCCCCTCCAGGTACAACGACTTCCTCCACGACCCCCTGTCCCTGTGCCAAGCCTGCAGCCCCCACCCCAACGGGGAGAATGCCATCTCGGCCCGCTCTGACCTCAACCCCTCCAACGGCTCCTACCCCTTCCAGGCCCTGCGCCAGCGCTCCCATGGGGGCATCGATGTGAAGGTGCTGCCCGCCCCCTGGGGCCTGGGGGCCGAGGGGTGGGGGATAGGGTGGGAGGTGAAGCCTGGGCTCAGAGCACGTGGGTCACAGTTGGGCGTGGGGTGGGGGCCAGGGTTAAGGTAATGGTCAGCTTTGTATTCAGGGTTCAGTATAGCATCAGGGCCAGAATCGGATGGTGGATGGGGTCAAGGTTAGGGTCGGGGCAGGCGGGGCCCACGTAGGCTGGCGCTGAGCCGCCCGCTCTGCCCGGCCCCCAGGTGACCAGCGCGGCTCTGGCCAAGGCCCTGCGCCTGCGGGCGGTCAGCGGGCCCACGTGGGACCAGGTGCCCCCCTTCCAGTGGAGCACGTCACCCTTCCGCGGCCTGGTGCACATGGGCCAGCCCGACCTCTGGAAGTTCTCACCCGTTGAGGTCTGGTGGGACTGAGGCTCCGTCTGCAGCGCTGCCGCTGGCTGCGGGGTCACTCTCGTCTGGGTGGGCTCCTCCCAGGATGGGGGCACGCCAGGGGGCCCAGAACTGACTTGTGCTCACTCTCTCCCCAAACGTGGGCCTGTACCATCGCCGCCTCTCTCTGCCTCTGTCTCTCTCTCTGCCTCTCTGCATCTGTCTCAGGCTGCTTCTCTCCCTCTGCCCTGCCCTGGGTCCCCAACTCATGGCTGCTCCCCCAGGGGCTCGGGAGGGCTGGCCATCCCAGCGCCCACCTCCCAGCACCCACCCTGCGGGAGCTTGTGGGCCCTCACAGCCCCTGGACCTGGTATTGCCCCAGGTTGGCATCACTCCTCCAGCGCCCAGCCCCAGCCTCTCTGCATTCTGGGGAAACAGCCCCCTTGTTTCTCCTCTGGGCAGCTTCCTTGAGGAGGGAACTTGAAAACAATCAAAAACCAAAGTTTCCTGTGACCTGTGGCTGGAGGGGCCTGAGCGTCTTCCTCCTTCCAGGGCAGGCAGAATGTCAGCCCCCCCTCCTGCCTCCTGCCGCCCCCTTCCCCATGTGTCCCCTCTGCCAGCCTCAGGGCAGCGCCCACAGCTCCCCTGTGTAGGAACCAAGCCATGGGCTGTGCCGCCATTAAACAAGAGAGGCAATGGCCCCTTTGCTGTGCTTTTTGGGGCAACGGGGAAGGCTGGGCCGGCGCCATTCTCCTCTCAGGTTTGGGTTTTGTACCATCCACCCATGTATCCTTCTGTCTGTCTGCCATGCGTCTGTCCATCTATCCATCCATAAATCAAGATATTTATTGATTCTGTAAACATATAACCTAACTTTAAAAAAACTATAATTAAAAAAATTACATTTTGCTAAGTGAAAGAAAACCAGAAAAAAAAATGTGTTTCTTGAGCAGCTACTGTGTTCTTGGTCCTGTGCTAGGACCTCGTGACCACCGAGGCCTGCCCGGGTCCAGTCCAAGATAGAACAGAACCCCTCCCCTCCCGGGCAGCGGGAACAAGGCTCCCCTAGTGCTTTTGTGCTTGGAGGGTGGAAAACACACGAGCCCTGGAATGGAAGTCCTGGGTTCAAATCCTGCCTCCACCTCTTACTGGCTAGGCCTCACCTGTGAAACCGGGTAACACTGCAAACAGCACGTCCCTCCTGGGGTGCAGTGCGGATCTGCTGTGACGGCAGCGGCTGTGACACAGCCTCCACGGGGCCTTTTGCACACTCTTTGTTCACCAATGAGCAGTTCTCTTACCGAAGCACTGTGTTAAGGCCCTGGGGGTCCAGTTTAACGAAAGGCACAAAATCCCCGCCCTTGGGAAATTGACATTCAAGTTGGGGAAACAGACAATAAAGAAAATAAACTAATGTGCCCTGTGTCAGAGGCTACTAAATGCCCTGGAGCAAATGGAGCAAGATGGGGGCTGGGGTTGGGTTCACGGTTTGTCTTTCTTGCTGAGACTTTCTGCTCCCTGTTACCTGGGGGTTGCCTGCCTGGGATTTTAAAGATGAGTTCCCTGTTGGTACAGTTCCCGGCTCCCTAGAGCTGTGTCTACACCCTGGGTCTCTTTGCACCACAGCCTCTAGGTGGGAGAGGCTGGGATTTTCACATGTGCTTGCAGATGAGCACACGGGCTTGGTGAAGGGGAGGGATGTGGCTCAGCTCTCAAGACATGGGCCCGTCAGAGCCAGGCATGGTGCCCAGGCCCGGGACTCCCTTACGGGCTCTCCTTGTGACAGTGCAGGCCCTCGTGGGGTGGTGATCACTCATTGTGCACCTACTGTGAGCCAGTCACCCACTTCACAACCACCCCTGAGGTCAGGGCTCCCAGGAGACCCGTTCGATGGATGGGGAAGTCAAGGCTCAGGGCAGCTGTGGTTTATTCTGTAGAATGGTTTTGGTCTCTCTCTGATTGTAGGGGTTTGGGGGACAGCCATGGAGCTAGGCTGACTCAGAATCGGATATTGGGGGTGTTGTGTGGTTGGCCCCCCATTGGGGCTTCAGCTGACCCAGCAAAGGCCAGATGCACTTTTACAGGGCAGCTAGAAAGGCTTGCCCACTGGGAGTTTCCCACAATCCTCTGCCTCAAGGTGGCAGTCACATGCTCATCTGTGGCCTCTGCCTGTCCCCGAGGACAGGGGTCTGGCCAGCTGGTAGACCTCAGCCCCTGTGCCTCAGCTCCTCTGCTCAGGGCAGAGGTGTCTACTTCATCTCTTAGGCTTTTGCACCCAGTTTGGGTGGGACGTGGGGGCTGGAAGCAATCTTACTCTAAGCAGGTTTTGCCAAACTGAGTAATTTTAAAATGTCACCCTCCCCTTCCCCCATCCCAGGAGAAATTCTGGGGCCAACAGTCTCCTTTGGTTTCTCTGTCCCTGCCAGCCCTTCCTTAATGCCCTGTCCTACAGGTTTTTTACATGCCATGTGCTGTGTATTGCACTGTCCTTCCCGACTGGAAGTCATTTGGCAGGCTTGTCACAGGTGTGGGTTTAGGGGTGGGTTTCCCACTCCCCCTGAAACCTCCCAGCCCCAGCTATGTCCAGGGTGGAGGTGGGGTTGGATTCTAGCAAGCCTGTGTGATCTGAGTGGTGCCCCAAAGGGTTAGCATGGTTCCAGAATAGTGCCCTGGGGGCTGTAGTAGGGGGTGAGGGACATTGCTGAGCAGATGGGGGGGGGTGTCCAGGCCCTTGTCTGGGCTTCAGTGTACACTTGCATTGGAAGGGGGAGTTTCGCATCTCAAGAGGGTTTGCATGACCCTGACTTCAACTCCCACCTTCTCCATCTCAGAGATAAGTGCCCTACTTACACACTCTCAGGGGTGGGGAGCTCACTACCTCTGCTCCCAAAGTTCTGTGGTTCTGTGCTAGAATCATTCTATTATCCAGAAGGACTTCCTCTCAGAATGAGGGCCGCCTCTCCAGCAGATTCTGCCTTTGGTGGAGGTGGCCTTTGTGTCACCCCAGTTCCCTCAACCTGCTTCCCGGGGGGTGAGGATGCCCCTGCTCCCAGCCTGCAGGCCAGCTGCAGTCAGGCTCCTGGCCTCGATGTCTGTCCCAGGGTTTCCCACAGCACCCTGTGACCCGAGAGCCCTGCCTGAAGGCAGCGTGGTGGGATGGAAGGAGGGAAGAGAGGACAAGCTCAAAGGCTCAGTTTCATAAATACATATTTTTTTCAATGAAAAAGTTTGCACATTAGAAAAATGAGTGAGGGTGGAGTTGGGCATCCTAGGATCCTGAAAGGACAAGCTGCCTGCTCCCCCTGGGGCTGTGGCCCTGTCCACCTTCCCAGGGAGGAAGCCTGGAGCAGGGCAGCTGACTTTGAGGAGCCCTGGCCTGCTGTGACTAGGCTCCTTCTCCATCCACCTGCCCTAGGACCTTTGGGCCATTCCACGTGGTTGGTCGTCATCCTAACGGGTGGCTAAGGACGATGGCCGCAGAGTCATCACACCCAAGAGGGCCAGAGCCCGGCCCTTAGACTTGCAGCCTCGCTGGCTGCTGACCTTCCGGCTGCACCTCAGGGACTCAGATAAAACCCCAGCGCCTCCAGGGTTCTCCTGGGTAAAGGGACACAAGCGGGCGAGGGGCTTCTCACTTGGGCAGCCTATTCTGCATGCCCAGCTGTTCCTTGAGGGCCTGGAGCTGGGCCAGGCTGATGTTGCTGCCCCCACAGACGATGATCACGAGGGAGGACAGGGGCACATGGAGCTTCCCCTCCCCCTGTAGCTTCTGGACCACGTGGCTGTAGACGGCAGCCAGGGCGGCCCCACAGGCGGGCTCCACCAGGATCTTCTCGTCATCTGCCAGGAGAAGCGGGATGGTGAGGGTGGGGCCTGAGCTCTGCAGGGTGCAAGAGGACCACTGGGTCATTGGTAGAGCTTGGAGGTTATGAGCCAGCTGGCTCTCAGCTGAGGCCACAGACTCAGGTCCTAGACCAAAGCTCCTGTCATCACTCCAGAGTGACCTTCCCCAGCCCTGAGACAGGGCTAACACTGACAAAATTTTTGTAATTGCCTGAGCACTGTGTTGAGAAGGACTCTGAGGCATCATCTGAGCATCATCTGAGCTTATGATTGACTACACAACTCTGTTATGGGTACAGGATTAAGTGGCAGCATAAATGCTTTTTTGGGGGTGGGGGTGGGGAACAGGCCTGTCCTATACCAATCCCAGAAAGTATAAGTTCCCACTTAGCTACAGACCTGATTCTGAACCTAATTCTGAGCCCCATGCTTTCCTTTATTGCACTGGCTACCAGGAAGCTCAGAATCAACCTTTAAATACTCAGTTATTTTCTGGCTGTCATGGTTGCTAGATTTACTTCTTCATTTGTGGCTTTAGTCTTTCTGTTTTTATCACTGCATTGTATTCTCTTTGATTAATAGTGAAGTTCTAGGTGGGGATGGGATGGGAAACAGAACTGGGAGGAAAAGTTGGGGTGACTGGGATCCCTCAGGATGCCACGCGGACAACCCCTTAGTTCAAGAACCAGCAGGCCAGGTCTTGGAAAGTGTTGGCACATACCCACAAACTTCTCAATGGCGGCCACAGCCTCCCGGTCCAAGACAACTTCAGGGAAAATAGGGTGTTCCCGAAACAGCTTCAGGGCCTGAGCCCCCACGGTCTTCACACCCAGGGCTGTGGCAACACTGGGGGGTGGGGTGGGGTAGGGTCAGAGAAGGAACAAGGCATGGGGGAAACAGATAGCAAGGGAAGAGGAGGGCAGAGAGCAGGGTAGGGCGGGAAGGAAGAGAGACCAAAAAACGGATGGTGAAAGGGAAGAGGCAACCGGGGCCAGTAGACAGGGGAAAGGGACGGACCCTCTCCAGCTAAAAAACACTGAAAAAGCCCCAGGGGCTCCCTGAGCAGGGTAGGAGGAAGGCTCTTAATAAGGCACAGATTGAATTTGGGTTAATACCATCAATTCTGTCCAACATCAACTCTCAGGAGTTGATAAGACTCTGCGTTTGCTCCAGATTGTAACCTCCACCTCGAAAGCCTTCACCAAGCTGCTCAGCACTGCTCTCCCTGCCCAAGTCCCCGTCCTGTCATTCAAGGTGCAGGATTAAGGCCACCTCCTCCAGGAAGCCTTCCAGTGCTTCCTCCTGTGTGGAATTCTCAAATGGGCACCCCCCACCCCCCAAGATACTAAACATGGTGGCTCTTTGTTGAGAAAGTGTTAGGTGCCAAGCACTTGACAGGCATTACTTAATTCTCACAGTTCTTGCCATTATGAACTCAATTTCATAGAAGGGGAAACTGAGGCTGAGAGAGGCCCAGTCACTTGCCGAAGCTCACATGCCTGGGAAGTCGTGGTGCTGGGATGAAAGCAGGACCTGTATAACTCCACACCTGCCCTCGGCCTCCCTGTGTGTTCTGGTCCCAGCTCATCCCCTCTGCTCATCTCCCTTCTTGCCCATGAACATCTTAAGGACCTGGATTGCCTTAGTCTTTAGCCTGGTTTGTGGCTCAAAGTTGGCACACAACCACTATTTCTTCAATCTCAACGACGCAGGAGCAGAGGCCAACACAGCAGCTCCAAGGTGCAGGGCTCGGGAAGCCTGAGGAGGTTCTCACCAGGACTCAGTCTTCCCTATCTGTGGCAGGCACTGTTGTCTACCCCCATAGCTATTCTGGCTGCACACATGGAAGCCTGGTATAAAGACATGTCCCAGCCTCCCTTGCAGCTAGGTGGCCATGTAACTTAAGTTCTGGCCAATGAGAGATAAGTGGAAGTATTCTGCATGTCTTTAAAGGGAAGAAGCATAGCCTTCTACCCCTGCTTCGGCCTTCCTGCTACATGGAGTGTGGATGTGATGGTTGGTGCTCAGGCAGCCATTTTGAACCATAAGGCAGAAGACAGAAAGAACCTGGACCTCTGGCTCCAGGGAGCTGCCATTCTATCCCTGGTCTACCCACTGCTACACTAAAATGGGGCTGACATCAGAAACCTTGCAGCCAGCTCTGAGGGGACTCCCCAAGGCTTGCAAGGCACCTGATGAGAGGCACCCCAGCTACTCACCTGGTGACCTTGGGGAGGGAGACAAGCTTGCCGGCGGCAGTGGCGACATGGAAGCTGTGGGCACCCAGGGTCTCCATGGCGATGATGGGCACATCGTTCCAGCCCACCTCCTGCAGCCCCTGGACCACGCCGCACAGCAGCCCCCCACCGCCCACCGACAGCACAATGGCCCCGGGCTTTGCACTCAGCGTCTCCTTCAGCTCCTTCACGATGGATGTGTGGCCTTCCCTGGAGGGGCGGGGAGGGGGCACAGCAGGTCAGGGCTGGACTTGCTGGAGCAGGATGGCCAGGCAGGGGACCCCGGAGAGGCCAGCTGGGGTCTGCACCTGCCCCCGTCCAGCAGCTGCTGGGCCTTGGGACCAGCCCCTCCCACCCCACCCTGACCTCCAACCTCCAGCGTCCACATCTCTTTGCCTGAGGGCTTTCTGCAAATGTGGTCACTGGAAGTGCCAGAAATTAGCAGCCCTCCCTTGGGGTCTAAATGCCCCAGCTCCTCAGCCTAGGGTGGGGTGACTGGGGCGCTTGCTCACACTGGCTCCTAGGGGTCCCCAGAGGGACGAAGCTCCAGCTGCCTGCAGCGTCATCTGCTCATCAAAGCACCCTGCCTTCCCTTCCCCGTCTCACTTCCCCACTCCCCTGTGGGGTTTCCTGGAATCACCTCCCAGATAAACTACTGCACTGAGATCCCGGCCTGGGAACCCAGTCTCAGACCCACGTGTACCTGCATGCCCGGGCCCACCTGCCGGCTCATTGTGTGTACATGTGTGTACACTGCGTTGGCTGCTCTGCGTGATGGTGTCACAGTGCACCGTGTGGCAGGTGCCCACCCAGGGGCATAGGGCAGTGGTCACCACCCACACCCGGTGACCCTCAGCCCCACATACCAGATGAGGGGGTCATCGAAGGGGGGAATGTAGACCCAGCCCGGGTTGTTCTTCGCCAGGGCCTTGGCCAGCTCGAAGGCCTCATCCAGCGTCTGCAAGACCAAGGTGAGGGGCTGGGGGAATCCTGCCCTGCCACCAGGCACCCCCCACGGCCCCCGGGTGGCACTCACCTCGCCCACCACCCTGACCATGGCACCCTCATTCTTGAGTCGCTCGATGGTGACGACGGGTGTGGTGCTGGGCACGACAATGGTGGCGGGGATGCCCAGCTTCCTGGCGGCATAGGCGGCGGCCATGCCTGCGTTACCCGCTGCCGGGGAGGGTGTGGGGAGTGTATCAGTACAGGGGGGCCTGGGGCCCCAGCCCGGGATCACTCACCCCCCTCGGGGCCCTGGACCCTCCTGGGTGACTGCCAACCTCTCCCAGGATTCCAAATTGGGGAAACACAGCAAATGTTTGTAACTGCTCACTGCTGGGGAAACCAGGGCCCAGAGACGGGCAGGGCCCGGCCCCGGGACACACAGCAGAGGACATGTGGAGGACCGCAGCCCGCAGGTGGCTCACCTGAGGAGCAGACGAAATGCTCACAGCCTTGCTCAGCCCACTGTGGAGACAAGTGGGGAGGAGATCAGGCTTGGCCTGGGCTCTTCCCTCCCACCGGGAAAGCCTTCCCCGTGACTCAGCTTACACTTGGACTACCCTAGCCTCTCAGACGACATTTTCTCTCCCCAAAGAGGAAAGGGTTATGGAAGGGTGAAGGAGGGGCAGGTGAGGGCTTGGGCATCAGGGCGCTGGTGACACGAGCAGAGGTAGCTCTCGTGGTCAGCAGGGCCTACCCTGGCACTCGATGTCACCCAGCACGTGCCCAGCCAACGCTGAATGAGGAGGACTCGTCGCCCGTCCCACCCAGATGGTGCGGAGACCCCGCCTGTACCGTCTTGCAGAGGTGCCCGATGCCCCGGATCTTGAAGGAGCCGGAGGGCTGGGCATTGTCCATCTTGAGATAGACGCTGGTGCCTGCCACCTGGGACAGGGACATGCTGTCCCGGATGGGGGTCTTCACGTGCAGGGGCTCCCCGGAGGCCATTGCTGGGAGAGGGTAAGAAACCCAGGGGGTCAGCCAAGAGGCCCTGGGCCAGCTGCTGCTGGAAGGTGAGACAGGGGTTGGCCACTGACTCGCTAGATGGCAGCAAGAGGAGTTGCCTCCCCTCTCAGCCTCAGTTTCCTAGTCTGTAAAATGGGGATGAAAATCACCCTCTTTCCCCAACATGTACACATCTCACTGAATAATATTCAGATCTTTGAAAAGCATGAGGTAGAGCGGGGTTTCCGTGTGCTGCTACAGAATGAGCTGTGAGAGGGTTAAGGGGTAAAGTAAAGGCAGGCTATCCGGTATAGCCTATTTGTGCAAAAAGTGCGGGACACACACATATAACCCCCACACACATATAATCTGCACACACACACACACACACAATCCATGTGCTTCCATGCACACAGAGCATCTTGGGAAATACATACAAGAAGGCAGTCAGAGTCTGGGCCTCTGGGGAGACCTGGCCTTCAGGAACACAGCATCCCCTTTTGTGCTGTGTTTTAATGCATGCATTACTTGTTTAAATACATCTTTTTTGGTTGAAAACACTAACCTTTGGAAAGCCCAGTTAGGAAAGACTATCACTGCAATATTTCATATTTGCTTATAAAGTGATGACCAATTGCCAGCTACTGTTTCAAGTTTTGCAAATACGAACTCATTTTACCACTTCAACAGTCCTAGGAGGTGGGCATGATTATCCTCTCCTCCTGGCGAGGAAGCAGACTCCCACTGTGCTTTCCGAGGCGGCTACCATGAGCTCTCATTTCTGACATGCACCTCTCACAATTTGATGTTGACGCTTTTCTTGAGAGGTGGGGGTCTTGGTTTCCTCCCCCTGGGTCCTGGGGTGCCTCTGATGGCTGTGGAAGCAACGCCATGTGACTTCTAAGCCATGGTGTGCTGGTTTGCATCTAACAACTGCCTCTCCAAAGGTCAGGGGATTGTGGTGGGGAGCCCCGATTTGTAGGGTAAGCTGACTTGGTGGAGTGCTCACTTCCACCAGGGCAATTTCAAACTGCCAATGTGATGCCCGTGAACATGGAGCTGGGAGAGAAGCATGCACTTGGCTCTCTGAGCCTGCCTAGCCACAGCACACGTCACTGCTTCCAAGGCCAGGTCATAGGAGGTGACACGGTCTCCACCTGGCTTTCTCTCCTGAGACACTCGCTCTTGGAACTGAGCCGCCATGCTGCAAGGAAGCGCAGGTCACGTGCGGAGGTTCTGGCTGACAGCTCCCGCTGAGGCCCCAGCCAACAGCCAACATCAACTGCCAGACACATGCGGGAGGGGGCCTTAGCCGTGACCCCAGCCTTAAAAGACCCCGAGTGAGAACCCCCTCACCGAGCCCACTGAGGCCCCAGAACTGTGGCAGATGATAACAGGGTGAGTGCTGTCATTTCACGTCCCTGAGTTTGGGGAGCTTGTTTGTTACACAGCCATAGGAATGGGAATATTAAGTTGACCAGCCCAATAGCTGATAGGTTGGGGAGGCAGGATTTGAACTGAGGCAGTCTGGCTTCAGAGCCCAGACCTCCTCTTCCGCACGGGCTCTGGGTAAGTGAGAAGTTGAGGTCACCCAGCATCCAGCCATCTCTCCCTCTCCTCTGCTGACAATCAGAGACGTACACAGGGTTCTCCTGACTTGGGCTGAGCATCCACCGACCCCTCATTCCCCAAGATTCTCTCTGGCCCAGCCCTGACCTGGGCCCTCCTAGATCAGGCACCACCCCTCCCAGATTGGTCCAGATACCCCAGGTCAGAAGGAAAAGTGGAAGTGGGGCTCCTGGCCACCCCACCAGCCTCAAACCCCCAAATACGTGCACCCTCCTGTCTGATTTAGCTGCCATTCAGAACCTGGCAAGGGGCCCCAAACATATACAACCTCTCCCCTAGAGCTCTTGAATAAAAGTCAGAGACTGGGGGCACCCCCATATACAGTCATCTCCAAATGTGTTTGAATTAACTCAGCCTGAGTGGCACCCCAATTATGGCCGGGTAGACCCCCAAGCTCTGGCTGCAGAGACAACTCACGACAGGAGTGTCAGGAGCCCACCAGAAAGACCCCTTTTGCGTGGGTCTTGGAAAGCCCCCACACGGTGTCAGCACCCCTCCCCCCCGCTGAGAGCAGGCATCTGTGAACCACGCCAGCCTGCCAGTCCCACCCTGCCAAGCACCATGGAGGGGGAAAGCACCGGAAGCTGCTGTCTAACAGCTCCCACTGGGCCCCCACTTGGCTCACAGTAAGCGCTCAATAAACAGTAATTATTATAACTGGGCTGGGTATTTTAAATGCACTATCTCATCCCACTGTTACAACAACCCCTAGGGAGAATGTTCTATTATCCCATTTTACAGATTAGGAAACTGAGGCATAAGCTAGACAGGAACCCAGGCAGTCTGGCTCCAGTGTCTGGGTTTTTACGCTCGTTTGATCTTTCTATCCCCCTCCCCCCTCCCAGTCCCCAAACTCCAGCTGACCCTGGGCACCCCAGTCCAGGGATGGGGCAGAGGATGGGAGATGGGGCCACTTACCCAGCAAAGGGTGGGAGGAAGAGACTGCAGGCTGGCCGTCCAGGGACAGATGGAGGGATGACAGGCCGGCTATCTTCTGATTTGTCCCAGGAACTCCCCGTCGTCAGGCTTTATTCCCCCTGCGACTCCCGGCAGCCAATGGGGCCCCAGGGCCAGGCACGCCCCTGACAGGACC
>PVKY010007375.1:0-14989 GCA_004027775.1 Bradypus variegatus | reverse complement strand
CCAATAGAAAAGTAATTGGTGAGCAAAGAAATGGGGTGGTAGCTGGTGGGAAAAGTGGGCTCAAGACAAGTTTCCATTTGGAAACACATGGTCTTCAGTGCTGACAATTTCCTTGAATTATTTATTTGGTAATTCCCTTCCTTCCATATGAAAGTCTGTCTTTCTGAAACTTCTCATTGGACATTGGCCTCTTGGGGTGCCCTTCTAATTTTCCTTCACTGATTCTTACTCCCTTTCTCTCCTGTACTCCACATCTTTGTGATTCTAGTTGCTGGAAGTTTTCCTGGGAATGTTCGTTACTCCTAATGAAGGTGCGTGGTCTCCACTGGCTCCCACATCCCCAACAGGACCAAGCTCCAGTCGCCTATAGTGGCCGCTGGCTTGACAGCAGCCTCCCTTTCCAGTCTCACATCCCCTCCCCTACAAGTGCTACCTTCACCTCTTACCCAAGCTACTTGAACTTGAACCCAAACCTAGACACTGCTAAATCCCTTTCACTCAGCACTTCCTCTCCCTCTCCTAAAACCGTGTTGTGGTTACCTGATCTCTGTTATATGGGCTTGGGCCTTTTGAAAAATCCCTTTACTGTAATGCTAATATGGCTTTGCAGGGGGACAGAGCTAATTTTGCCATATTAGGCAGAAGACATTTCTTTTCTTAAGGTTTTTTTCCCCATTTTAACCTCTTTCAAATACCCCATCAGTGGCACTAACCACCCACAACAGTTGACCTTTCTGATCACCATCGCGTTGGCATCTCTTCGAGCCACGTTGCCAGCTCAGGGAAGAACGCGTGAATACACAAACGCAAACTTGGAAAGTCTCCCCTTCAAGGAGAGAAATGCAATTCTGTCCTCTCCTCTGTGATTCTTCGAAATGTACTGGAGTCCAAAAGCCGGCCGTCACGGGGCAGACACTTAGCTTGGCCCAGGTACTGCGTCTCCACCTGCGGTGAATAAGCCGGGACCCCACCCCCACGGGCGCGCGCATCCTTGAACCGAGAAGCGTCCTCATTAATACTAAACCCCAGGTTGCCACCAGCAAGGTCACCCAGGGCCTCCCATTCTTCATTGCACGACACCGAGAATAATGAAAAAGCCGCCTTCCCAAATCAGGTTCCGGGCGGCCTGAGCGCTGCCCTGATGCCGGCATTGGAACAGGCTCTATTGTTGTCATTAAAATGCAGCCCATTACCGTAGATGAGAACGGAGCTCCGCGGAGGGGGATTTCAGATGTACGCCTTGTTTCACTGAATTATGGAAAATTAACATGCTTCCATCTTCATTTCCTAGAGTTAATAACGCTCTTTCCAGTGGAGGGACAGAGCTCGCGTGATGAGGGCGCCTGGAGGAGCAGCGCGTGCATCTAATTTTGTTTTTGACAACCACCACCGCAAAATACCCGCTCATTAAAAACAGAGAAGAGATATTTATATATGAGGCGAGGGCTTCTGATTTGATCCCCGGAGTGAAATGTCATAAATAGCTGTTAATTTGGGTCTGTTTACTAAAAATTTAATGCCTGCAGAAAATCTATTTGAATCATCACAAATGTGATAATGTCTACCAGGAAGAAAACGGGGAGTGATGGCAGCAATTTGGGATGAAAGTTGAGTGTGCCGGAGCTGACGTCTGCCCGAATGTGGCCTAATTAATGCTTGTGTGCTACCCGGAAAGCAGATTTAAACCGAGTGGAGCATCGATCAGCGAGACGAGCCCAATCCCCAGGCCTGACCATGGCAATGAAAGTCATTTTCTCCCCATATTAAAGGTTATTGCTATTAACAGGTGGCCCTTCGGTGCTTCCTTAACCTTTCTTGATCATGATGCGTGTTTTATCATATGATTTTGTTGCCTTATAAACCAAAGATGCTTCCTGGGACAGGAGGAAGGGCAGCCAATGAGGTTGCGACATGTAAACACCAGAACCGATCCCACGAGGGGCTGCGGCCCCGGCAGTGACGTCCTGGAGGCCAGTCCAGCAGGTGGAACAGGCTCCCTGGTGAAAGGAGAGAGGAAAGAAGCCTTTGCTTCCAGACCATTCAAAGGCAGCCCCCGCTCCCTGCTCCCCTTCCTAACCTTGCCGTATTTCTTTGGGGGTTTCAGGTATGACAGCATTTGGGTCCAGAGACCAGAGAATGTGGACCTAGTTTTGTGTTTCTTTTGGCCTACCCGGCCGGTGGGTGTGGACCACCTCTGTGGGGCCTGCTCCGCTTAGGGGACCCCCTCCCAACCACGGCCAGCATCCCTGTGTTCCAGAAGACAAGGGCAGGCAGAAGTTGTGCTTGGTTTTTGAAGGTCTCAGAGCCACATCTTGGGCACAGCTCCTCCTGGCTTCTGAGCCGGCTTCCTTGTGCACTATGCTAAGGTGCTGCCTCAGTCTACCCAAAATATCCACCAGAGGAAAACCATCCTTCAGGGCCCGAAGATTGGGGCTGGGGCTTCGGGCTGTGGTCAGCCCCACCTGGTGGCCTGCAGCGCGGGAAGCTGACCCACCCCAAGGGCCGACACAGTGGTTCAGCTGGCTGGGAACTCAGCTGCTCCCTTCCCACACAGAATTGGCGAGGGACGGTTTCTGATGTACACTAGGCCAAGGGCCAGGGTCTCTGACTGCAACACTCGGGCACTCTGAGCGAGCCCCTTGGCAGCGAGGACCTGCCTGTCTCTGGGGCTCCCTGGGGGAGCTCAGTCCCCTCCCCAAGATCACTGGCTGGCTGCAGCTGCTGCCCGGTGGAGCTCTCTCCAGGAATGGGACCTTGTCCCTTTCCCCCCACCTGGGACTCCCCACCTGTGCCGGCCCCCTGCCCACTCTCAAGAGACCCGATTCTGGACTGCTTTCTTTCCTGTTTCCTTTCTGTTGTTGTGTGGACACAGACTCTCGATAGAGCTGGGGCCCTTCTTCTGCCAGTCACAGCCTTTGCTTTCTCCTTCTTGGAACTGTCCTTTGAGGACCAGCATGCTTCCATTTCTGTCATTGCTGCAGGCATGAAGGAGTGAAAGGATGAGTGAAGGAAGCAATGTTCCGTGTTGGTGAGCCCATGGGGTAAGGTGGGCCAGAGCTCTCCAGAGCAGCGCAGCTGACCAAGTGCAGGTAGCAAGGTGGAGGGAGCTGGGAAGAAGGAGCAGAGGCATGGAAGAGCCTGCAAGGAAATGGGGCCCCAAATGGTACAGAAGTTGGCTCTCTACACACCCAATCATGAGACAGAGCGGGAGGGTGAGCTGCAGGCGCTGGGCGAGGCGTGGCTGAGACTCAGGTGAGGAGGAGGAGGAGGCCATGCCCCTGCACACCTGGGAGAGGCAGGGTGTAGAAATACATGTCCATAACGATTAAGACTTCAACAAAGGGAACCAAATCCATATGTGCTTGGGGGTGCAGGAGATGGAGGGGCCATGTTCAGGCACCAGAAGAGCCAGTGGCCCTGGTCTTGGCTGCAGAAACTGGTCATTTGACCCTGAGGCATCAGGGCAGGCTTCAGGGAGGAGGTGACATATGAACGGGGCCTTGAAGGTCTGAGCTGCACATTGCAAACTGAGGACACCTTGTTCCAGAAAAACATAAAGCCTGAGCAAGGCATTTTGGCTCATTGAGTCCTCACCCTGTCCTTTCACCCACAGCCCCAGCCCCCAGCATTTACTGCCTTCACATTCATCCATGTTTCCCACGAACCCAAAAGGAAAGATAGCGGCAATTAATATTTTATGCAAATGTTTTGTGCCTCAGGGTGCACCCTTGCTGTGATTTATGAACAATGATTAAAAATAACTCATTTGATGTCATCTAACATGAACAAATACGAGAAGACAAGATTAAACGCAATTTCTTCCCCCTGGAAACAGAACTTTGAAGGTCAACACCTTCTTTGAAATGTGAGTGGTTTCCTTTATTGGTGTTCAGTTCCAGGTGCTAAATCAAAATTCTAAAAATAAAGGCAACTGCATTTAATATGTTGTCCTGGAATTAAATCTATGCACCTGGTTCATTTGAGTCACCTCTCGGGGACTCAGTGTTTTCTCTGCCCACTGAGTCGAGGTTGCATATTGGGAGAAGCTGGTAAATTCACTAAACATAATTGTCTCCCCTGAGCCCAGGGGCCTTTGCCAGGGAGGACAGTGCATTGACCGTGTCGGAAGGAACAGGCCGAGTAATAGATCAACATATCTTCATCCTGCGTGCACCTTCCCAAAGTTTCCAGCCACAAATCCCCAGCATTGAACTCACTGGAGTCACAAAATGTGGAGTCTCAAGGATGCGCCAACTTACGAGGTCACAGATCCATGATGCAGAACGAGGTTTTCTAACTTTGCAGGCTGGGGACGCTCACATCACCGCCATTTTCCATTCGGATAATCGATACAATTCCATCATAGAGGGAGGGCAGTGTAAGTGGGAACATCACAAAGGAGGGAGAAGGAAGCATACGTTGCCTGAGGAAGTAATTCTTAGAACTGAGCACAGGCATGAAGCATAAATCATATGATGTAGCTGTTTTAAACATTTATTTGCCATCCGGAATTGTGCAAAGTCATCCAGATATCTTACAACTGCAGCCACTGCTCCCACACGTTAAGATGCGACACATCCCCTCGCCAGTATCATATGGCCTGTGGCAGCTCTATGGATGGGCTGCAGAGGCTCACGCGGAACCGGATTGCCACGGTGCCCACCCTCATCCCGGAGGTAAGAGGATCTGCACGCAGGGCCTCTGGTTTTCACGCTCAGGTTCTTCAGGATCCTTCCTTGGGGAAGTTCTGACCTCCAGGGTCTCATCTCCTGCTGGGGACAGTGATTTTGAGAGTGTGTGCCAAGCCCCAAGAGGCTCAGGCAGGTGGGACACCTCATCTGTCATCCTGCGCATGGCGGGGATTGGGGGCTCATCAAAAGTATCGCAAACCTTGAGACCTCAAGGATTGCTGTTTCCTCATGACAACACCCATTCGCCCATCTGTCCAGCCATCCGTGCATCCGCCTGTTCTCCGTTCATTCGCACACTTTTCACAGTGTGCACATCTGGGGTGAGGGGCAGGGAACCCCAAGCTTTCTGCTCTGGGGGCCTCAAAGGCTGCTGGCTAACAGTGAGGGAAGAAGGGACACATCTTCTCTTCGAGGGCCTGTCTCTGCAGACGACAGACAACTTTATCTTGTTGAATGCTCTTGCTGACTTGGAATGGCTCTGATCTGAACAGTGATAACAGGTGTGGTGTGTTTTCCTGGATTTGCTCATGCACGCATTCGCTCAGCAAGTCCTCCCCGGGCACCCTCTTAGTTCCCATTGCTCTTCTGCTGGAGAAATGACGCCACGTCACACTGACAACAGTCTCATCCTCATCGAGCTCACTCTACAATCAAATACCAATTAAGTACCGAGGACTTTCTGATGTGCAGCGCCTCAGATATAAGAGACTACCATAGTTTATCAATCCTGGGATGAGTCTCTCCCTCACATTTTAATGCCACTGGATCACTTCACCCTCCCTGTTGGCCAGAAGGTGGTCTGAGGGCCTCGAGGTTGCCGGGACACGTGCACTGAAGTTTGCAGAAGGAGTGCAGTGGCTCAGAAAGAAATCCTGGACACCAGAGTGGGGCTCTCTCTTAAGGACACCTACACAAATGCTCTTGGTTACACAGAGGATGATGTGTGGAAAAGTTAAATACAGGCAATTGCTCAGCAACAAGTTCCAGGGACTCAGGCTGCAAATATGAAGTGTTAGGAGCCGAGCACCCCACGCGTACACCCAAGGACATGTGTCCTAATCCCAGAAACCGTGACTGTGTGGATGCATTACCTTACATGGCAAAGAGGAATTAGATAGCTAACCAGCCAACCTGAGAGAGGGCAATTGTCTTGGATGGTCTGGGTGGGCCCGGTGTAATCACAAGCGTCCTCAAAGGGAAAGAGGGAGGAAGGAATTTGGAGGAAGCTGAAGATGCCGCTCCCCCAGCCTTGCAAATGGAGGTTGGGGCCAGGAGCCAACCTGTGCAGATGGCCCGCAGGAGCCAGACATGGATTCTCTCCTAGAGCCCCTGAAAGGAAGGCCCCTGCTGACTCCTTGGTTTTGGCCCAGTGAAGCCACATCAGACATCAGGCCTTACAGAGTGTAAAACAAATTCTACTTGTTTTAAAACACTAAGTGAGCAATGATTTGTTACAAAATTAATAGGAAATGGATACATTACTGAATTTATTTCACTTCCATTTTTCTTCTGCACAAATGCAAGTGATATAGGATAAGAATCTACAATAACTGTACATATCCTAAGTGAAAGATGTAAGATTAATTGGGAGATATTTTTCTTTCTCGTGATACACAAATAACCAATGACAATTGATGACGTCTTAGATCCGAGGAGCACCTCAGCAAACCAAGCAAGGTGGTTGTTCCTGTACTCAGCTTTCAGAGGCGGAAGGAGGGTGGGGAAGGGCCCAGATCCCAGCCCTTGGTTTGCTCCCAGCCTGTGTCCCTCCGGCCCGAGAGGCTGAGCCCAGGCCCCAGGAGGAGGACTGTGCTGCTGAGCACTGCTCCCCAAGGTCGCCCTGGTATGGGGGGTATGGGGGCATGCCTCTGAGCAGGAGCTGAGGCCACATTTGGCTTTGAGAGCTCAGATGGATGTGCCTGTCTCCCCGCGACCTGGAAAAATGAAAATCTTCATTGCTTGTGGCCCTGGGCTGGATCTCTACACCTGATTTTTTCCAAGCAAGCCCATCACTGAGCACAAGTTTGCAGTTGCAATTCAGCCACCGTGACCCCCCTGAAAATAACTCTCACAAAAATGTCACTTAGGAATCTTTATGACTCAAGCCGCTCATCCATCTTCCCAACAGGTCAGCTCTTGGCTACCAGTGAAAAAGATTTTTCAGAAAACCCTCTCAAATAAATCACTAATTCTCTTTTTCCCACAAACTTGGTAGAACAAAACTCTATGAACTTGAAAGGTAAAAGGAGGAAGACGCCCAGTTTGAAAGGCTTGGTTTGCACAATAGGCATCCGTGTGCCCCCTCTCTCCCTGCCAGGCACCGCTCTCCACCGTTAACCATCCCGAGCCTCGTGTTCTCATCCGTCCGTCTTGAAGGTCAGCACCAGCGCGATTGATGTGCTGCCAGCTTAAAAGCAGGAGGGAGAGAGAAGGTGCCGGCTCGCCCTGACCCGCCTGGAGGTGAGCTTGCATCTCCCCAGACCATCCTTTGTCGGGGAGAGGCACCACGGGGTCATCTTGGGGGTGTACACAGGAGCCTCCAGGAATCAGGCACGTGCTCTCGCTCTGGGGGGCCTCCCAGTCTCCCTGGAGAGCCTCACTCAGCACAGGAGCCTGGGAGAGCAGTTCGTCCAAGCCCCTCTGCTCCCCACAACGAGACAGCACTGCCCTGGCAGCCCGTTCCCCTGGGCAGGGATTTCAGCGAGTTCTCCGCAGAGGAATGACTTCGGAGAGGGGGAAATAGCCGGCAGGAGACGGCCCGCAGCCTGCGCCCACCCGGGGGCTTCAGGCAACCATCGGCCCTTCGAGGCTCGGGTTCTCCATCCGCAACAGGGAGATAACAGTGACCACCTTCTGTGCCCTGCAAGGTGATTACGAGTTTGAAATAGAAACATGGGTTTAAAAGCTGCGAGTGGACAGTGAATGTGTTCCTCGTAGGAAGGTGGGTGGAGAGAAAGATACCCAGGAATCGGAGACAGTTCCCTGAGCACAAGCCCTGCCGAAGCTACTTGTCCTTTCCTTTTCTTTGTCTGATTCTCTGGGAGCCGTGCACGCACCACCCCCTCCCTGCCAGCTGCCAGCCCTCCCCAGCCCCTCCGGTCACTGGCTGGGCTGTCCACGCCTGAAGACTGTGCTTCCCATTCTCCTGGGGGTCCCCACAATGCAGCGTCACAGTTGGCCGAGAGGGATGGCCACGGAGGGTGTAAACGGGTGTGCGAGCTATTGGAAGGCGGCAAATGGCACCGTGGCCTTTTCTGGATTAAAGAAGACCCCAGTTCTGGCATTCCCCAGGCTGGAATAGCCCCTGGGCTACTCTGAGGAGGGGAGCCGGGGTGGACAGGGAGAACGGGTGTGGGTGCCTCTCCTGGGGGGCTTTGGTGGTAGTGGGAGGGGTATGGAAGTGTTAATTAGGACAGGACCACCAGCAGAGCCCCCATCAAACTTGCCACAAGAACCCACTTCCCAAACACACGCTCCTTCCATGTCCCTGTCCGGTGGCCTTCTCTTTGGTGTGATGTGTTTCGACGGGGGACTTGGTCAGGAAATGGTTCTCCTTGAGAACACATGTGGTTTGAACAACACAGTGGAATAATGGAAAGGCCAGGAATCAAGAGGCCTGGGCTTGCTCTCTGCTCTGCCTCTGATTTGGTGTGGGGTGCTGACAAGTCCCTGCTTTTCTCTGCATCTGTAAAGAGGACAACCCGAGCTGCCTCCTGGACCCCAAAGACCCTCAGGTGCAGGAGCAGGGTGTGTGTGATGCCGGTCAGGACACCGCAGCCAAGTGGCAGATGCAGAGAAGCTGTGGGACACGAGCCAGCTGCCCGGGACAGGGGTAGGAGGCCCAGCTCTGACTGTCTGGCTGTTCCAAAGCAATGCAGAAGGGAGGGAGAGACGGGGGCTTCCGCCCTGCAGCAAACTCCCAGTGGCATCTCCCTGGCCGCGTCCTGGCAGGGCTGTGTCTCCACAGCTCCACCTCTCCCGGACGTGGAGGGCACGTCACAGGTCTTGTAGTGGGTCATCGATTGCTAATTTGCTTGGGCTGCATCCAACAACCCAGTCTTCAGTAACTCAGGGCTCGGTCTGAACCTGAGGTCAGAGGACAGCAGCCACTGATCTGGAGAAGGGAGCTGGGGGGCTGTGTGGACACGGAAGGTTGTGTGCAGATGCTGGGAAACAGCCAGTGCCTGAAAGATGGGCAGTGGAGGGCGTGCTCCAAAGACACCAACGCGTTCACGCCCCCAGAGAGAGGGGTCAAGCTGGGTGTTCTTCTACTGCGCAAGAAAGAAGGGACTCTTGCTTCTAGTACAGAGAAAGGCGATGGCTGCTGCAGGGAAAAGTCAAAGATGTGCTCCACGCCACAGTGCAGCAGAGGAGACGCAGAGAGGGGACAGCCAAGGGGAGAGGGGTCAGAGGCACCGACAGTGGGCTGTGATGGAGAAACAGTGACAGATCATCTGCCCAGGTGCTCTGCAAACAGTGCTCGTGAGAATATGCAGCGCCCTGAGACCCCCGCAGAGTAAGTTCAGGTGACACACTCGGAAACAGGCTAGCAACATGCAGAAGGGCTTTAACGAGGCGGGAGTATTAGACCTGGGCCTTCCTCAGTGGGGCGTCACCTGCTCAGGGTCACCAGCTAGCGCCAGAGGAAGGGCCTGAGCCCAATTCTCAGATACACCAAAGCCTGAGCGACAAGGCCCCCAGGGGTGGACTCTGGACCACCGAAGACAAAGAAGAAAGGCGTCCACACCTGAGAGGCTCTTGAACCTACTGGCGGCAGGAGCCTGGGACCCCTGGAGCCACCATGGACCCCCAAGGGTTTGCCGACAGGAGCAAGGGAGACGCCCTGCAGGGCGAGCTCCACCCCAGCCTGAACGGGATCTTGGAGCAAAGGGTCTGTAATGTCAGCCAGGAAGGAGGGAACAGAGCTGGGAGGAAAGGGATGAAGGAGGCAGAGCCGGATCTCAGCCCAGAGGCAAAGAAAGGTAAAGAAAAAAAGTCACAAAGGAGGTGGCGCGAGGCTAACTCAGGGTCTGCAGAGGACAGAAGAAACTTGTCCAACGTCCTGGTGGAGAAGGGGAAGAAACAGGGGGACTGTGGGGACGTTGGGGAAGGGTAGAGAGCCCCTCAGGGACATTCTCCAGGTTAACCAGAAGAAGAAGAAAGGGGGAGACCTCAGGGCTAGCTGACCCCAGCACAGGCTTTTCCCCCCGGGTTGGCTGCCTGGCTTTGCAGTCAGAGAACTGATTTCTCATTGGCTTCATGATCTCAGACCAGGAGCATTATTTCTTTGAGCTTCTTTCTTCTTCTGTAAACATATCTATAATAATAAGAAGAAGAGGAAGTTCTGCAGAGATCTTCTTTCATTCATTTGTTCATTCACTCATTCATTCATTCACTGGAGAAACATCTCTCCAGCATTTCACTCCTGGGCTCGGCCCTATGGCAGTAACTGGCTGTGAAAGCCTCATTTCCTCAAAACAACCAGCACAAATCTTGTCACTGAGCAAGTACCCTCCTGCTCACTTTTCTGGTAATTTTATCCTGGAGATCATTTTGAGCCAGGAATATGTAGAGCTGTGACTTCATAATTTGAGATTTATGTATCATTAAGTTCCACAAGTACATGGTAATAAATAAATGCTAAGTACCCAAGCTCCCACTCTGCCGTGGAAGAGCTGATGGGATGGGAGCAGCTGCCTTGCAGCGGCCTGGGCTCAGTGCTCAGATCGCAGTGGGGAAGAAGGTCAGCAGTGCTGGAGAACGGGGGCCGAGGAGGCCCCAGGCCCACTGGAGACACGCAGGATCCACCGACACACAGGGTGAATTTAGAGCACCCAGGTCAGGTAAGAAATGGAATTCAGCATGCTCAGCCTTGCCCAAAATCAGGCCAGCGAGCCCCACAGCCCCTAGCACCCGTGCTGGATGCAGTACCAGGACCCTCTGCTTTCCAGACTTATTTGGTGGCAAGCAACAGACGCCCACTGTGAAGTAGCTTAAGGGAAAGAAAAGTCAATTCATGAGACATCGTCTGGAAGAAATAAACAAACAAGGCCCAGGACTATAGACACCAGCTGATTCCAGGTGCCCTGGAGTCTACAGGTAACAACCCAAACACCCTTGTGTGTGTTTTTATAAGTTTCCCTTTTTGTAATGTGTAGTGTTAACAAACCAGTAGAAAAGTATAGAGAATAATGAACATCTGCGTATCCACCACTCAGTTTCTCAAAGCATACTATTTTGTTCTATTTGGCTTAGATATTTTTCTTTTAGAAAAAAAATATTAATGAGACAATTGAATTCCATTTTTTTTGGCAGAGTAGTATTCCACAACATGGGTGTAAGTTTGTTTAGCCATTTGCCCAGTGTCGGACCCACTGGTGTTTTGAGTTTGGGGCCATTATGAATAAAGCATCTATGAAGATTCATGTATAGGTTTTTGTGTGGATAGGAGTTTCAATTTCTCTGGAATAAATGCTCAAGTATGCAAATGCTAAGCCATATGACAATTGGATGTTTAGTAGTTTTATAAGAAACTGCCAAACTGTTCTCCAGAGTGGCTGTACCATTTCACATCACCACCAGCAATGCATGTTTGATGAAGTTCCTCTGCATTCTTGACAGAGTCTTGTGTTGTCACTATTCTTCATTTTAGCCAATCTAATAAGAATGTAGCAATACTTCATTGCAGTTTTAATTTGCATTTCTCTAATGACTAATGGTGTTGAACACTTTTTCATGTTCTTATTTGCCATCTCTGCGTCCTCTATAGTGAGATGCCTCTTCCTGTCTTTTGCTCATTTTCTAATTTCATTGCTTCTTTTTTTTTACTGTTGAGTTTTGAGAGTTCTTTATAAATTCCTTTGTCAGAAATGTGCCTTGCAAATATTTTCCCCCAGTCTGTAGTTTTCTTTTCATCCTCTTCACAAGATCTTTTGCATAGCAAAAGGATTTAAAAAAATTTTTTGATGAAGACCATTTCATAAATTTTTGCTTTTATGGATCATGGTTTTGTTGTTAACTCAAAAAACTCTTTGTCTAGTTCTGGATTCTGAAGATTTCCTCCAATGTTTTTCCCTTCTATAAGTTTTACAGATTTATGTTTTATAGTAAAGTCTGTGAACCATTTCAAGTTAATCATTGCCTAAGGTTTGCGGGTTAGGTCAAGTTGTTTCGTTTTGTCTCGTTTTTGTCTATCAATGTCCAATATTGAAATGGTTAGCATTCTTAGTTGCTTTGGCAACTTTGTCTACTTCCATAAACAGTTCATCACTTTAAGGGAAGTGTAGACACTTTACTTCCATTTAGGTACGTTTACCTTCACCACTTTTAAATGGCATTGTCTTGAGTTTCAGGTGTAATTTTTTTATTAATATTCAAATATGATATATAAATCATGAAGAAAAGGATTGCTATTGCGTGTAACTCTACTCCAGTTCATTCCATTGCTTCTTTCTTCCTTTCCGAAGCTTCACAATTTCTTCTATCATTTCCTTTCTGTTTGAAGAATTTCCTTTATCCAATCTTTAAAAGTAGGTCTCCTAGCAAAAGATTCTTTTAGTTCTCCATCATCTGAGAATGTGTTCTCTTATCCTTCTTTCCTAAAGGATTGTTCCACTTATGTAGAATTGTGGTTGACACTTTTCCCTCTCAGCACTGATTTCTGGGCTCTGTGGTTTAAGAGGAGAAATCCACTTGCACTCCATTTGGTGCTCTCCTTTGTGTTCTTTTTCTTTAGTGCACAGAACCTTAGTTATGACATGTCTGGGTGTGGCTTTCTATGGGTTTATCTTGTTTGGGTTTCACTAACCTTCTTGAATCTCTAGGTTTGTGTCTCTCGCCATATTTGGGAATTTTTCAGCAATTATTTCTTAAAATACACTTTCAGCCCTTTCTCCTCTCTGTAATTCTTATGCCACAAATGTCAGATATCAGTTTTTGTCCCACAGGTCCTGAAGTTCAGTTCATTTTTTTTTCAGCTAATGGTTCACTTTTGTTCAGACTGGGCAAATTCTTTTGATCTGTCCTCAAGTTCTCTGATTATCTCCTTTATGATCTCCATGCTACTATGGAACCCAACTAGTTAGTTTTTAAAAAATTCTGTTATGATATTTTTCACTTCTATTTCTTTCTAGTTCTTTTTGGCAATGTCTTTTTCTTTGCTGTGGTTTTCTGTTTTTTTTCTTTGTTTTAAGACAATTTTTAATTGTTTGTTGAAACATTTTTATGATGCCTGCTTTAAAATCTTGTCAGATAATTTCAATGTCTGATTCCTGTTGAAGTCAGCTTCTGTTAAATGTCTTTTCTTGTTCCTGGTTCTTGGTGTGAGGGTTGATTGCCAGTTGTATCGTGAACATTTCATCTATTACGTACGGGGATGCTGGTCCTACTGAAATCCTCTCTCTTAAGGCATGCATCCTTCTTAGGGTGGGCATCTGGTCCTGCCACCTCTGGGGCCTCTGATTCCAAAGATGGTTCATTTTCAGGGTCTTTGGTTAATTTCCAGCAAACACCTTTGGTTTGTTTGTCTCTCGTGGTGCTGGTGGGCCTCCCTCTCTGTGTCCGTGAGGGGCAGAAGAAGTTCCCCCACCCCACCACCCCATGTCTCTCGATGGGGTGGGGTCTCAGGCCTTGGAAACCAAGAGGTTTCCCTGGCCAGGTGCTTTGGTGGAATCCCCCGCTGGTGCCCCCAGGTTCGCCAGAGGCTCTAGGGGCGAGGGGCTGGGGGAGTCTGAGGCATGTGAGGACAGAGGGGCTTCCCTGGCTGAACCATTTGTTTGGGAGGGGTCCCGCTTGCCGCTGTCTCCCATTCTCTCCAGAATCTCTTAGCAGGGGGGCCAAAACCCAGCCCACCAGGGAAGGAGGCTGCCAACCCTGGCTACTTCCTTTTGGCAGACCTCCCAATCGTTCCCACTTGCCCATGGTGCCAGGCTCACCTGGTGTTGTGGGAGAGACCCCCGCTTGATCCAGGGGAGCAAGGAGCCCACCTGGCTAGGCTGGGGTCGGGAAATGCCTGGCTCTCTCTCTCCTATTGGGTGGGGAGACTAAGATGCCCTCTCGCTGTGTTTTTCTCTGGTCCTGGGGATCCTACTGTTTTTCTTCCTCTTACTCCCTGCAGAGTTTCTTCTGGTTGCCTCTTGCATTAATTCCAGGATCTATAGCTGTGCTTGGTGGGAGGCCCTCATCCTTTTATGGGTCCATCTCCTCTCTCAGATGTCAACTCTGCTGAGACCTCCTCAAGCCTCTTCTGTCTTCTCCCCTTTGCTCGAGCTACATTTTCTCCCTGGGGTCCTTGTTCAGTGCTATGTCTGCCCAGCCTTCCACTTGCAGCTGGAGCCCCTGCCTTCAGCTCTAGATGTGCATGTCCACCCCACTGCACATGCAGCTTTTCTCACTGAAGATTCCGCATGCATTGCAATCCTACCTGGCCAAACAGCCACGGAGGTTAATCCCTCCAGCTTTCTCCATCTGAGAAATTTGTGGGCCATCTTCCCAACTGTTCAGACCGGAAACCAGGGGTGGACTGTGAACTGTCTTTTCCTTTGCAGCCCTCGTATAATTCATCAGTAACTCCCGTCACCTCTGTTCATCTTTGTACCAGTTTGTGTGTATTGTGTCCCCCAGAAAAAGCCATGTTCATTGATGCAATCTTGTGGGGGCAGACATATTAGTGGGGATTAGGTTGGAACGTTTGGATTAGGTTGTTTCCATGGAGATGTGCCCCACCCAACTGTAAATGATAACTCTGATTGGATGATTTCCATGGAGGTGTGGCCCTGCCCATTCAGGGTGGGCCTTGATGAGTTTACTGGAGCACTACATAAGCTCAGACAGAAGGAGCGAGTTTGCTACAGCCAAGAGGGTCACTTTGAAGAATGCACAGGAGCTGAGAGAGGAGCTGCAGCTTACAGAGACATTTTGGAGATGGCCTTTGAAAGCAGTCTCTTGCTCTGGAGAAGCTAAGAGAGGACAAATGCCTCAAGAGCAACTGAGAGTGACATCTTGGAGAGAAGCTGAAGCCTAGAGAGGAACGTCCTGTGAGAAAGCCATTTTGAAACCAGATCTCCAGAGCAGACCCAGTCACGTGCCTTTCTGGCTAACAGAGGTTTTCTGGACACCATTGGCCATCCTCCAGTGAAGGTACCTGATCGTTGATGTGTTACCGTGGGCACTTATGGCCTTAAGACTGTAACTGTGTAACCAAATAAACCCCCTTTATAAAAGCCAATCCATTTCTGGGGTTTTGCATCCTGGCAGCATTGGCAAACTAAAACAATCTTCAAGGGCATGACCCTTCAAAC
>PVKY010007374.1:0-14994 GCA_004027775.1 Bradypus variegatus | reverse complement strand
CACCCGCATCCCCCACCCTCCCCCTCAAAAACAATCAGGTGTGAGCAGGGGTGCAGGGAGATGCGGCTGGAAGGGCGTGGGGCGTGGAGGGGTACAGGCGAGGAAGAAGGCAGCGGACCGAGAGGTGGACGGCGGCCGCGGGGACCGGGCGCTGTGGGAGCGGATGCGCAGGGTGGAGGATAGGGGTGCACCGGGCAGGACAAGAGCGACCAAGAGAGGAGAGGGAGGGATGCTGGTTTGGGGTGGGGGCGGGGAAGCTCCTCATTGGCGAGCGGGCGGCGTGATGTCACTTCCGGCGGGGGAAGCCCTGCCTCAGCAACCCCCCCAACCCGCCCCCACAGGTGGCGCCGCCGCCCTGGGCGCTGGGCGTGGGGGGCCCGCCCTCGGGGACCCCGTCCGCGTACGGAGCCCGCGCGCTCCCGGCCCCAGCCAAGAGCGCGATCGTTGCGTGCGGGCCGGACGGAGCCCGGCGCTCCCGGGAGAAGCGGAGGAGCGCCAGTGCGCCCCGAGATCGCGCCCCCGCGCCGCGCCCCTCCGGCCTCGCCCCGCCCCGCCCCCCCACGGTCCTCTTCCTCCCGCCCATCTCCAGGGCCGCCGAGGGGCCGGGCGGGTGGCAGGGGAGGCGCCGAGCTGGGAGTGCGCGCTCGCCCGCCGCGCTCTGGGCGGCCTGACCCAGCGGCCGGACTCCGCGCCCCGCGCCGCCGCCCGCTTTTGTTGCCTTCGCCTCTTCGGCCGCCGCCTGCGGACCCGAGCCACGCTCGCCGGGACCTTGGCGCTGCCCTTCGCGGGCCGGGGCTGCGAGGGCCCCGCAGGGAGCCCGAGAGAGGCGCGGCCGGGGGACGCCGGCGGCCCCGCCATGGAGCTGCGGACCCGCGGCTGGTGGCTGCTGTGCGCGGCCGCCGCGCTCGCCGCCTGCGCCCGCGGGGACCCTTCCAGCAAGAGCCGGAGCTGCAGCGAAGTCCGCCAGATCTACGGGGCCAAGGGCTTCAGCCTGAACGACGTGCCGCAGGCGGAGATCTCGGGTGAGTGCGGCGCGGCGCCGCTCCCCGCGGCCCGGCCCGGCCGGAGCCCCAGCTCCCTGCGCGCCCCGCGCCGCCGGCTCCCCGGCGCCGCCACTCGCCCCAGGCCTCGGAGCCCCACCGTTTGCGCCCGGCCGCCCGGCCTCCGAGGGACCCCTGCGCCTCGCTCGCCCGCATCCCTCGGGCCCCGGCCTCCCGGCTCTGCGCCGCCCGCCCTGCCCCCGCTGCTCCGCTCCGCTCGGTCGCCCCCCGCCCCCACCACACGCGCCGGCTCCTGCTTCCCCGCGGAGCTTCCCGCCGCGGCTGGGGTGCCGCTCCCCGGCCCCGGCTCTGCGTCTTCGGCCACCGGGCTGGGGTCCCCGCGCGTGGCGGGGCGGGAGTCTGAGCCCCGGGGCCGTGCACTGGCCTCTCGCTCCTCGGGCCCGGCTGAGCTTGCGGGCCGGGAAGTCGAGGCAATGCCCGGGCTCTCTCTCGGGGCGCAGTTGATCGCGGCGGCAGTCTGGGGACTCCCAGTCGGCTCACTGGGTGGGCCTCTCCGGGGATTCCCGCGGGGTACCCTGCCACGGCTGCCTAGGTGACTGTTAGAAGAGGATCCCGAGCCCGCCCCAGGGCCTGGCAGAATGGGGGTCCCGGGGAGGTGGGGAGCGAGCTGTGCGCTTCGCGGAGAGAGGCGCGACCTCTGTCACCGATAGCGGGAACGCCGCCTCCCTGGGATTCCTGCCGAGGAACTTGTGCCTTGTGCCGCGCGGCGCCGCCGCCCCGCCCGCGCGCCCAGGCCCGCCTGGCACTCGGGGCGCCGCGGGGGAGTCCAGCGGCAGGTGGTCCGTGCCTTGGATCCCGTCCAGGGGCCCTGTCATTTCTTTGTAAGAGCAGCGGCCCTCGCTGCGGAAGCCTCGCCTACAGGGCTGCCCACACCCTCCTTGCAGGTCCCTGAGGGGCGCCCCGGGTTTCCCAGGCTCTGAGGATCCCCACAACCCCAGGCTTCACCTTCCCTCGGCACCACCTCACTGTGGGCAAGCACAGACCAGACCGGGTTCCAGGGCAGGAGGGTCTCACAAACTTTTGGGGACAGCTGTAGGTCTTCGCTTAAATGGTGACACAGAGACGTGGCATCCCCAGGCACAGGGATTCTGAATGAGGGAGAAAAGACTCCGTGGGAGAGGTGGGTCCTTGGCCCCATCTCTCGTGGGGGGCTGGACTCTGGACCCCTGGATGGCTCTCTTGGGAGAGCCCCTGACCACCGCCCCTAGCCCGAGGTTCAGGGTGAGTTGTGATGGGTCCTGTGGGGGCAGGGGTCCTGTCTGCTCCCCCCCTCCCAGCCTAATTCAGCCAGCAGGGGAGGGTGCAAGCAGCCTGGACCCTGCTCCTTCCCAGGCCACCTGTTAGTGTGAGCCCTAGGATGGGGGCCTGCTGACCCCTCTCAAGTGCCCTGGGAGACCTGCCTTCACTCCTTTTTGTCCAGCAGTCGGGCTCTGGGCTCTCAGGGGCTACCCCCACCACGCCGAGCTCTGGGCTGGTGAGCACCAGGCCCTCTGCCCCCCAGCCTTTCTGGTGTGCCCTTCCCCAGACCCCCACCAGGCCTGGGGTCTCCAGCAGTGCCCTCCATCCCACCCATGGTTCCCTCCTCCCTCCTTGGAATGTCCACTCTGCCACTGACCCCCTGGGGTCCTTGCTGGACCTTGCCCAGATCCACAGATCTGACTCCAGCTTTGGTTAGACGGTGCCAGGGTTTGGGCAGCTGCCAAGGCCAAGGAGAGAGGGCAGGGGAAGATGGGAAAGTTGAGGTGGGGCCGGGCCAGGGAGAATGGGCTTGGTGGCCCTTTGGGTTAGGGGCCCAGGGCAAGCAAAGGGTGTAGGCACTGGGGTGTCGGTTTGGTGGGGTCTGTCAAGCTGGGGATGTGGCCATTGCTGTTGTCCAGGCAGGGCCTGGGCTGGTGCCACTGCCAGGCGTCGGGCACTGCCCTCCACGGGACCCACGCCCCCCAGAACTCAAGAGCACCCAGCAGGGCCCAGGGCGGGCCCCAGGGTGTTGAGTTGGGTGCTAGTGCCGGGTGTGTCCAAGGGAGGCAGGGTGACCCCCCCCCGGAGTGCCCTGCGGGCCGGGCTGAAGGCGGCCGCGGTGCCTGGGATGGCTGCCCATTTCCCTGCGGCCTCTGTGTTCGGGGCGCCCTCTGGCGGCCCATCGCGCAGCCTCCCCAAGCACCTGACCCTCTCCGGCCTGCATGTACCCAGCCCCCCTCGGAGGGGTGCGGCCCCCCTGGGCTGGATGTCTGGCGCCTGGCAGCCCTGAACCTGGGACCCTCACAAGGGGTGGATGCCCGGGGATTCCTGGTGGCCAGAAGGGGGGAGGGCGGCTGTGAGTCTGTGGGGTGCAGGAGGAGGGCCCGCTGCTGACCCATCATCCCTGGAGGGAGCAGGCCTGGGAGGTGCACCCCACTCAGCTCTCCACGGGCAGGAATCAGCTCCGAAAGCCCAGGGCTGCGAACAGTATCTCTGGTTGGTGCCGGGGAGCAGGGTAGGGTCAGCAGGTGCAGCCCCCCCCCTCCCCACCCCACACCCCAAGGTATTTCTGGCCTCACAGCATTTCCTGGGCCCCAGCTTGGCCCCCAACAGCCTGTGAGCTGATTGGGGGTCATCTGCTAGCACATTCCCTGGGCCCAGGTCCCCCAAGTTCTGGGGGGGGGGCAGGGCATACCACTCCTGTCTGGTTCCCTGCTGTGCCTACGGCTCCCAGCACAGGCTGTTCTCAGTGACACTTGCTGAGTGGATGCCACGTGGCCTGTCCCAGGCTCCTTCCCCACATCATAGAAGGGGGTGACCTAGCTGAGCCCCAGAAAGCAAGCTCTGTTCCTCTTGGAAGCCCCCAGGCCAGAAGATTCCATCAGCTGGGTCCTGTTCAGAAGGCAGAAGCTCCTCAGACCCCTGGGACCCGGTGTGGTCCAGGATAGGGTCCCCGGCCGCTGGGCCCTGTCCCTCTGGCACCAGGAGGCCAAGGTTGCATCATCCCAGCGTGAGGACCAGCTTCCATTCTGGGGGGGGGTCCCAGGGTAGCCCCAGGGGAGTGGTGATCCTGCAGGGCCCCCATGTGATGCAACATCCCAGGCCCCTTGCTGGAGCTCTGAGCCACCCGTGCCGGACAAGCAGCCATCTCCCAGGTGCTGGGAGATCCCCAGGAGGGCTGAATGCAAATGCTGGGCCCGTGATTTCTAAGCCAAAGCCCCCACCCCAGCCCTCTGTTTCCTCACCTGTGACGTGGGCATAGCCCAAGGTGACTAGAGGGTGGGGGCTGGCATGGCATGTGGGTGGCCTTGGGGCATTCCTCCTTCCAGCCTTAAGCATCTCAGAGTGAACCCCTTCCCATCACTCTCCGGCCCCCTTGGCGAGGACGATCTTTGTTGACCCATTCCACAGACGTGTGCCCCACGGCCCGGAGAAGCCACCCACTGTCTTCAGGGCCTGTGGCCCCGTGGAGCTCTGGGGACGAGAGCCTGGTCTGTTTGACCCCAAAGCCTGTGGGATTAACAGCTGCCCAGTACAGCCAGGTCACACTGCCCCGTCCCGGGCTGTATTTTTGGAAGCCGCGAGCCATTTCAGCCTCGAAGCCTGAAATGGGATCACCAGGCCGCCCTGGGGGGGCTCCCGGAGCTGTCCCTATGTGGCTGTCCCCGCGCGGGCGCCATCTCTTAGGCCTCCTTGGGCCTTCTCTGAACGGAGGCCCGTGTGACAGCCTCCTGTCTGGCCTCGGGCCCCCGTCAGTGCTGCCAAGTCCGGTGTCCATCCATACAGCCCTCCCCACCCTCCCACCAGGCCCACGGTCACCTGTCGGTGAAGGGCAGCTCTTGGTGGCCCTCAGGCCTGCCCCTCCAGCCCTCTCAGAAGTCCCTTGCTGATGAATGCCCCTCTTAGACATGGGAGATGCCAGCCTGCGCTGCACTGGGGACCCCAAGCTGTGCTGCATCAGGAGACCCTAAGCTGTGTGTTGGGGGGCCCCAGAACGTGCTCCTGCTCTCCACCTGGGAAGACCCCTCAGCCAGGGCCATGGAGCTGCCAACCCCCTGCCCAGAGCCAGCTGGCTGTGTACTGCCGGACAGCCTGTGGGCAAGCCCCCAGTGTGTCCCCAGCCGAGGGAGGTCAGGTCCCCCAGGAGCCGCTGACAGATGCCCTGGAGCAAGGGCCACACCAGGGCTGAGACAGATCGGCCTGTTTGTCGGCTGGTGCCCTGTGCTGGGGCCGGTGGGGCAGGGCGAGCACCATGCTTGACCCTGTTAAGGTACAGGTATGTGGTGACAGGCCCGCTGGGGGCCCGGGGACACCTGGAGAAGGGCTGGGGTCATGCCGGTCAGGCAGAGCTGGGTGGGGCTTCAGAGCGGGGGGCCAAGCACGGGCATAGGGGGGTGGACGTGCTCATGCCTGTGCCACCAGCACCCATGCTCTTGGGCATGGGGTCAGTAGGGGGCTGGCCTGGAGGGGCACAGGCTGGGAGGGGCCTGGTCCGAGGACCCACCGGGTCAGATGGGGTCTGGGGCCGGGCTGCTCGGGGCCTGTGTCTGCCATGCCCGGTTACCAGGGGATAAAGGTCAGAGACCTTTTCCAGAAGCCAGCGCTATCCTTGACTCACCCTCAGCACCGTCTGTGAGGCAGGTGTGGCTGCATTCCAGGTGAGGAGACAGGGGCTCAGGAAGGTGGGGGCTCCAGACAGGGGCCACCTGCCCCAGAGCCTCAGCTCCTTGCCGCCAAGCCTGCTGACGGCCTCTCTTACTGGTGTTAGTCCTGGGGCAGGCCTGGACAGGTGCCGCTGGGAAGCTCCTGGAAGGTGGGAGGGTAGCATGATGGGGAGTTGCGGCTTCCCAGAGACAGCCTGGGCATGAGCACCTGGCAGCCAGCTGTGGGGGCAGGGCTGGCAGGTGCCCCCTGGGGTGGGGCCTCGGCGCAGGGGAGGGGCCCAGGCCTCCAGGCTCCGCAGCTGCTTGTGGTCAGCAGACGGGTCCCCGGAGGTTCCTGGGTGCGAGGGACCCACACCTGTTCTCCCAGGTGTGGAAACGAGTTGGGACTCCTGGGCAGGCTCCATTCCAGGCCCCTCCTGGCCCCTCTGCTGCCTGTGGCCTCGGCTTTGTCACCCGCTGGCTCATGGCCAGCTCCCCTGCCTGGCACACACCCCTCCTGCTCAGCAGGTACCCATCTGTGGCACACACCCCTGCAGGCTCCTGCCTTGGGGCCCCCAGCCTCCAGCTCAGCCCCCCAGGGAGCCGCCCTCTGCCTGCTACTCCCCACCCACTGCCCAGCCCCATCTCCCCAGGCAGCCCCAACACTCACACACCCCAGGGCTCTCTCTGCTTCCCACGGTGGGCCCCAATTCTGGGCAGCCTCAATGCTACTCAGTGCAGCAGGTGCCCTGCACCCACCCCGGGGGCCAGGCTGGGGCCGAGGGCAAGCGCCTCACGTCGGCCTGGACTCGGGGTCCGGATGATGGGCCTTCCTGGGCCCGAGGACGGGTCGTGTCTGGCTGTGCCTCTGGCCTGGGCTCGGGGTCTGGGCTCAGTGCAGATATGCCCTGAGACCCTGGTGACAGTCGGGGAGACAGAGCAGCTCCCCGGCCCCCTTCTCACTCCAGTCCGCCCGTCCCCACCCTGCACTGCCCTCCACAGGCGTCGGCTTCTCCATCTGAGTCGGGGGGTGGGGTGGGGCCAGGAGGGCGCTTTGTCCTGGGACTGAGCATTTGCCCAGCAGCCACCAGAGCCCAGGTACCCACTGACCCACCGCCGATGTCACACCAGGGTGGGCAGCTAGGAAGCTGGCTGTGAGGCCTTCGGGGGGGGGGGAGCTCCTGGCTGGAAGGGCTGGGACTCAGTGTCCCCAGCACGCCTTGGACCAGCTCGGGGTCCCCACCACGGAAGTGTGGCACGGCCTGTAGAGGAAGGTGCCAAGACAGGACAGGGTGGGCTTCTGGGGAGGCAGTGGGGTCTGGGGTCCAGAAGTGGGGCAGGGTTTGCGGGGTGGGGGGAGCCTGGGGCAGGAGGCGGCCTGGGCTGCCACGTGGCAGCTGCTCCCTGGCACAGTGGCGCCACCGAGGAGCTCACTGCTCATTTGTGCTTAAATGCTCCCTGGGTTCTGAACTTGGCAGGGTGACTGCAGCCCTGGGGGCTCCCCCGGCATTTGCCCGACCTCGGTCCCCAGGGGCTCCAGGCCCCTGCCTGCCAGGCCTGCTGCGTCTCCGTGGAGGAGAGTTGGCCTGGGCTGTGGCAAGGGAGGGAGCCGCGGGGACCTGGCCACTTCCAGACTGTCCCTGCGGCTGGCGTGGGGGAAGGCAGCCGACAGAACCAGAGGCCGCACTGCGGCCCAGTGCTGCTGGCAGGACCAGGGACACGCCACCCTGGAAAGCAACCCGGGCTCTGGGACCTGGATGGAGGCGAGCCCGGGCGTGGAGGAGAGGCCACGGCGGAGCTGGCCATGCAGGGGTCCCTGCGGGCGTTCCCAGCCCCCGTGCCCTCTCGCCATCCCTCCTTCCCACCAGCCTCGAAGCCAGGAGCTGAATGAGGCCTGCAGCTGCAGGGTCCCAAGTGGACAGGGCCAGGGGTCCACAGGGGGCTGAGTCCCATCTGAGCAAGCCACTGAGTTCACAGAGGGAAAATGGAGGGGCAGAGTGGGGCGCCTGGGCCTCTCCCTCGAGGGGCTTCTCATCTGGGCTGCCCCAGGCTGGGTGTACCCCAGCTGGCTGACCAAGGCCCTCCTCCTCTGCCGAGCTCACCTCAGTTTAAAGTGGACCCGGGTGCTGGTCCCCCTGAGAGGGGCAGGGGTCCCTGTGAGGAGCAGGGAGGAGGGGTGGGTCCCCTGGCACTGGCTGCAGGGGGAGCTGGGGTGTAGGGGCTGTCCCCGTGGCCGTGTCCTGGGTGAGGCCAGGCTAGAGGACAGAGAGCTGCAGGCTGAGGCCAGGGGCATGTGGCCCCAGAGCATGGCCCAGACCTTCCCACGGTGCACAGAGGACCGAGGGGTACTGTGGCCAGTGCAGACAGAAGAGCCAGCCAGGGAGGGGGCTCGGCGGGACCTGGGAGCACCTGGGCTCCCCACGCCATGTGGCTCTGTGTCGGAGCCAAGTGAGGGTGGCTGCCAAAGGGAGGCCCAGCTGGGGGAGCAGAGGTCAGCGTGGCCCAGCCTCAGGCCAGCCCTGGCCACCCCGGGTGAGTGACTCGGGGCTGGAGCTGTCATGCTGGTGGGCACCACACACATGCTGTCCTGCTTCCTGGTCAGGGACAAGGACGCACGGACCAGGCAGGAGGTGCAGGGCCTTCATCCTCCCATGCATTCATTCACCCACCCATGCATTCATTTGTCTGTCCATGCATTCACTCATTCATTCATTCACCCATGCATTCATTCACCCTTCCATGTATTTGTTCACCCATTTACTCATTCGTTCATCCACCCATGCATTCATTCACCCTTCCCTGCATTCAGTCACCCGTGCATTCGTTCATTCTTCCATGCATTCATTCACCCTTCCATGCATTCAATCACCCATTCATTCATTTATCCTTCCATGCTTTCATTCACCTATTCATTCATTCATCAACCCATGCATTTCATTCATTCATCCTCCCATACATTCAGTAACCTATTATTTCATCCACCCATGCATTCATCCATTCATCCTTCCATGTATTCATTCATTCTCCCATGCATTCATTCATCCTCCCATGCATTCATTCACCCATACATTCACACCTATTTCCATCTATTTGTTAACTCATCCTTCTGTTCATCTGTCCATCCATCTATCCGATTATCTTCTCTGTATTCATCCCTCTGCTAGTTTTGGGGATACATGGATGAAGCATCACAGTCCCTGCACCCCAAAAGTTTGGTGTCTAGTGAGAGGCCCAACAGTCTGCCTGGACCTCGAGTGCTCCCTGCCACTCAGCATGGGGATGACGTGTTGGAGCCAGAGTGCCTCCCTGAGCCTGCAAGGGACAGGCCAGCACAGGTCCCTCCTGCTAGGCAGCTGAGGCCATGGACACTGCATCCACTGGTGACTGGGCTCTGCATTGCAGTTCGCCCATGGCCCCATGGGCAGGGGCAGTTCCAGAGTTCCCCTGTGGCGTTGGAGCCGACACGGGTGGCTACCGAGCACACTGCAGGGCCTGGGCTGTGAGTGACCACCGACCTCCCTTGGGGCCATCCTCCTGCCAAGCATTTGTGACGCCCACTTGCATCCTCAGTGACTGGGCCACGGGGAGTGTGTCCCACCTCCCTGTGACCATCTGCAGCCCCTGGAGGAAGCTGATGCCACCTGCCACCAGGGTTGGCTCAGGCTCTCCAGGTCTCCATCGTCATGGAGCTCAGGACACACTGGACCAACAGAGTAGTTGTAAAGGGACAAATAAGGTTCTTAAATAACTCAGTCCCACCCTCCCGGAACCCCTCTGCTCCCCCAGCCTGGTGGGGGCTGCCCGCAGGACATCCCACAGCATCCCGACATCCCACCTCCAATGGCCTCGTTCCCTTAACACCAGGGCCTGGTGATGGGACCCAGAGGTGGGCTCGACACTGCAGAGATGGGGGGTGGGGGCAGTGGGGAAGTGCCACACGTCAGATGCACACACAGCCAGAACCTGCTCCCCGGGGTAAGGCAGGTGTTCCCAACCAGGAGCACTCGCCATAGGTGTTCCTGATTGTCACCGTGATTCAGGGGGACGGGGTGCTCCTGGCATTCAGTGGGTGGTCCAGGGAGGCCGTGCAGTGTGTAGGATGCTCCCGAACAGTGAGGAGGTGCCCTCTCCACGGACGCTGGCAGCACCCCCAGAGAAGTACTTGAGCCCAAGCTCCAGATGAGACCATGGGGAGCAGGGAGGCCTTGCAGAACGGGCTGGCGGAGCTGATTCTAGAAGAATGGGCAAGCTGGAGGGGCCAGGGTTCTAACCGGGGTGCACAGAAGAGGTTCAGAGAAGGAATTCAGGGTGTCCACATACTCGGGCAGGAGACGACATCTCTTTATCCATTAATCTCTCACCAAAATGAGCATTTCCTCTTACTAAGAACCAGGTACCTGTACCTCGGTCACCAATAGAAATTGCTGACATTCTCATGTCCCGTTACCATCATGTCAGATAGCTCAATGTATAGTCTCTGCACACTGCAACTTTGAACTTGGAGTCAGTATTAGACCTGCTGCCAGGCCTCGTAAAACAAGATGTTTGTAAGAAAGCACATGCGTCACCTTGTCACAAGTCTATTTTATAGTATTTTGATGACTGTTGTGCCATAAGTGATTTCCTTTGTAAGTCTCTGCATAATTTTATGCTTTTGAGACAAACATTATTGTCAGACAGTGTCTCCAGACTTCTCTGACTGCCATGGAGGGGCCTACAGCTCAGAGCAAGCAAAGACCCTCTTAGCTGGGGCTTCGGGGCATCCTGCACTGAGTCGGAGCCTGGCACCCGCCCCCATGGGAGGGACGGGAAGCTCGGGCACCCCTACTGTGTGGGGGTGCTGTCCGCGGTGCTGAAACAGTGGGAGCACGCCGCCTCGGGGTCAGGGGCTCAGGGAGGACAACGGCTGCCCCGGAAGGCGGCCTTCAGGCTTTAAATGCCCTGTGGCTCTGTGTGGCCACCTGATGGTGTGTTCATTTTGTAAGTCAAAAATAAAAATGCCACGCTTGGATGTCTTCGGTTTGCCAAGGCTGCTGTAGCAAACCACAGGCGGGTTGGCTTGAACAACGGGAATCTCTTGCCTCGTAGTGTTGGAAGCCAGAAGTACAGAACCCAGGTGTTGGCCCAGTCAGGCTTTCTCCAAAGTCTGTAGTGCTCTGGGGACGGCTTGCCTGAGATCCCCACTCCATCTCTGCTTCCGGCACCTGCTGTCCTCCTTCCCTCCTGCCTCCCCTTCCTGGGCCTGGTTCTTCCACTTATGAGGTCTCAGCCACATTGGATTAAGGCCGCCTGGTTCATTTTGGCTTCCACTTGGCAAATGCCATCTGCAGAGAGCCTGTTTACAAATGGGTTCGGGTTGGAACTTGAACCTGGCCATGATACTGTCCCTAACAATGGATTTAAACATATACGCCTGCAGTAGACGATCACACACCTGCATGAGTAATGCAAGCCCCCAGGCTGTACAGCAAAGACCCCTGCCTGGGCAAGGGGCCCGGGGTCCCAGACACGGCTCCGCGGCAGTCTTGCTGTGCACCCGTGTGCTTCTTTCCCTCTGCTTAGGGGTGACTGAGAAGTTTGTGCTGCTGGCTCTCCACTGCCACCTCCTGCTAGATCTGCCCCCCACCCTTCGTTTCTCCTGTGAGCAGAGAGACCACGAGTGGTGCTCATTGGCAGCAGCGGTGGGTGGGGCTAATGTCTGCGCTGAGGGAACGTGTCCTGGGCTGCTGCATGCAGCCAGACAGACAGCCTGAGCTCAACTCCCAGCTCCGGCCTTGCTTGCTGTGTGACCTTGGGCAGTTTGCTTAGCCTCTGCGCTTCCAAGCCCTGATCTGTAAAAGGAGGACAATAATGACACCCGCCTCGTGGAGTAGGTGTGAAAATGGGACCAAATCAGTTGACCCAAAATGCTTTGCCTGGTGCCTGGCAGCGTGCGAGGGTCCCAGAGGGGGCGGGCGTGGGCACTGCAGGTTGGGGTGGAGGCTTGTTCTTTCTGGAGCCGTCTGGGCGAGGGCGCGCTCTGGTCGGAGGGAGGCAGCCTGCACCCACCCCCCAGGCCAGGGACCCCATGCCCCCCATCCCACCCCCTGCTTCCTGGCATCGTCCCCCACCCCCCCTCACCAGGCACCATGTCAGCACCCCACGGGGGAGGTTGCAGGAAGGTCTGGGTGCTGGCTGCAGACTGAGGGGGCACCCCATGAGGGGGCAGGGGGCAGGGCCACACTATAGGCCAGGGTTGGGCTCTCCCGGCCTGCTTTGCAGGGTGCCTTTTAGAAAGGTGGAGCACCCAGTAGTGCCACAGGCACTGCCGGGAGGGAGGAGGCAGTGGGTGACAGTGCCACTGAGGCCCCCACTCGTGGTCAGCCCACGGCCAGGCCAGGAGTCCGGGCAGCCTGCATCAGGGGGGCCTCTCGTCAGATCAGGTGGGCGCTGGCCCTTCTCTGAGGCAGGGTGGCTCCACCGCCTGGGCTCCGGGCCCCAAGGAGCTGACTGCCTCAGGCCGGCCCCATCCCCGCCTCTGCCTGGGGCTGGCTGCACCGGCTACCACTGCCCCTCCCCTGCCAGGCCCGAGGCTGGATGCAGACCCCGGGGGCCTGGGCCACCCTGAAGACCCCAGCTGTGTGAGGAGAACCCTTCCATGTGAACGTCCCTGGGAAGCCCAGACAAGCAAAGTCAAGACAGTGGGGTGGCCCATGTTCCAACTGCTCCCAGGGTCTGTGGAGCCCACCAGAGGTGCAGGCCCCACCTCTGGGCCCACAAGTAGGTCTCCTCCCCTGGCTCATGAGGGCCAAGCACCCCTCTGCTGTGCGCGGTGGGGCCTTGCGAGGGCCCTTCCCGGGGGCAGGTGTGTGCCCCTGGCAGGAGGGGGGTGGGTAGCAGCTCCCGGCCAGCTATAGGGGACAGTGCAGGTGGAGGATAGGGTCCGATCCTCCTTTCCAGGCTTGGCTCACCCCGTCCCTGGGACTCCTGTGCCGGCCGGGCCCCAGGGGCTTCCCTGTGCCGACTGAGCGTGAGCCTTTCGTTCCTTCCCCTTCTCTTGGGCCAGTGGAAGGACACACCGAGCAAGATACTTAACCTCTGCAAGCCTCAGTCTTCCCATCTGTGCAATGGGGACAGTCACACCTGCCTTCTGAGCTGGTGCTGTTGACATCTGACCCACTATTCCTCCTGGGAGCCTGGGGCCATGGGAAGGCACAGCCTGCTCCTACACCCACCTGGTCCCTCCTGCTGCCAGCCCAGCCGGGGTCTTTGGGTCCCGAGCCAGGGAGCCACGGAGAAGTGTGTGGGCCCACGTGTGATGGGGTTCCTGCAGGGGGTAGGCCTATGTGACCTCAGTCAGGTGCCCCCCCCCAAAGGGCCACCAGATTTAGCAAATAATGGTACAAGATGCCCAGTTGAATTTGAATTTTGGATAGACAGTAATTTGGGGGTATTAACTTTGTCCTGAATATGTTAATTTCAGATAAACAACAAGCAATTTTTAGTGTACGTCCCCAAAACTTATTATCTGCACGTCCCAGGTACCTTTCTATGGAAAGCTTCCTGTCGTTGGTCTGAAGTTCACGTCCAGCCGGCCTCTTGGGTGCCTCTGGCAGCCCCGCCCGGCTCGGATGCCCACACACTGCATACCCGCAGGCTAGCAGGTGGCCAGGTGGCCTGGGCGGCCGCTGAGTCAGCAACACCCGAGGGAGTCCTTCCTGCTGATGGCAGCTGGCTCAGCCCAGCGTGCCAGGTCCTGTCGCCGCCTGGGCCCTCCCTGCCCAGGAATTCCCTGGGGCCTGGAACCAGGGAGGCTGTGCCCGAGGGGGAGGTGGGGGGCCAGGGGTCTCCCTCACAATCAGCCCAGGGCCTTGGGAGGCATCACTTAAGATACTTTAGTGACTTGAGACCCCCTGTCGGGGGCAGCGTGGGGAGAGTTGCTGCTGTGAGGTTAGAATGAGTCGAAATTCTGAGGCTTAGCCCTCGCTGGACACGTAGCAAGCACTTGCTAGTATCGGGGAGACAGGCCGGGGCCTCTGTAGGGATCGGGGAGCCCCTGCGGGGGTGGGCTCCCCCTCCTCAGAGCTCCTCTTCCCCTGGGCCTTGTTGTCTTGAATTCTAACACCAGATGGAGGCACTTGCTGTGGGATTTATTCACACCCATTTATTCCCACGAGGTCTGGCCTGGGCGCTGGGCAGGGAGGTGAGAGCCGGGAAACACCGGCCTCCTGGCAGAGCTTCCTCCGGTGGCAAGGACGCAAGGACAGGGGCTCAGGGAAGGCCCCACCAGGAGGACGGAGGCTGGGCAGGTGGTCTGGCCCTGAGAGACTGGAAGGGCTTCCTGGGAAGGGGACTGGTGAGAGGGGCCTCAAAGGAGGGTGGGGCAGGGAGCTCAGTCAGGGGCCAGTGGGTGTCACCAGGGGGTGGGGAAAGGCAGGGGCCAGGAGGCCAGGCCTCGGGGTAGGTGGCCTGGGGTGGACACAGCCCCCAGACACCGCTGCCAGGCTTCTGGGAAGTGGTCTGCATCCTTTCACTCATTCATCAGCCCCACCATTTTCAGGGTCCTGTGCTGGGTGCCAGCTCCTGGGTGCAGTCCCTGCATGCTCAGGACCACCCCCCTCAACCTTGTCCTGGCCTAGCCCACCCTGTCCAGCCCATCTATACCTGAACAGCATTCCCAGGGCAGCAGGTGAGCCTGCTGTGCACCTCTGAGGAGGCCTGGGCTGCCGGCAACCTCCCCCCGCTCCCGGTTTCCAGGGACATCCAGGGTGGACACTGGGAGGGGACAGCACCAGTGCATCTCCTAGGCCTTGTCAGCCGCCAGGGTCCTTCTGCCCCGTGATGTGCAGAACCCCCAGGGGACAGCTGTCAGGGACGGGCACTGGACTGCCCTGGGCAGTGCTCTCTGGGATTCTGGGACCCAGGAGAGGGCTCCCTGCCAGCCAGCCCAGACATGGGGTCACAAGAGGGGTAGACCCAGACCCAGGCCACAGCCGGAGTGCACACAGCCCTGGGGGGCTGGCAGGGGACCAAAGCAGGCCTACAGCCTGGTGGAAGCCAGCTGGAGGGGGCCTGGCTGCCCGGGCCAGCGCTTTGACCAGCCCATCCGGTGGCCTCCCCACCATGCCAAGGCACCCCAAACCTGCGGCTGGTGGCAGGGATGGTCTGCCCAGGGATACCCCAAGTGAGTCACCTTGCAAACCCCCATCTTCAGGGCCCTAAGTGTCTCCCCCTGCCTTGGTGGAGGACGGCTGCCACGGCTGTACAGGGGGAGGTGGACATGAGGGTCTGGTGGTCAGCAGGAGAGGGCCGTGCCACCCCATCCCCGGGGGAATTGACGCACCCCCCCCCCC
>PVKY010007373.1:0-14997 GCA_004027775.1 Bradypus variegatus | reverse complement strand
TGGAGCCATATAAATGAGCTGACGGGCAGAGGGAACTCGGTGCAGCTATGAGTGATGTTTTGAAAAGGAACTACAGCCAAGAGGGACACTTGAGGAAAGCACAGAAGCTGCAGATGAGAGACAGCCGCTGAAAGCAGAATTTTGCTCCGGAGAAGCTGAGAGAGGACAAATACCCCAAGTGCAACTAAGAGTGACATTTTTGAGGAACTACAGCCTAGAGAGAAACGTCCTGGGAGAAAGCCATTTTGAAACCAGAACTTTGGAGCAGACACCAGCCACGTGCCTTCCCAGCTAACAGAGGTTTTCCAGACACCACTGGCCATCCTCCAGTGAAGGTACCCGACTGCTGATGTGTTACCTTGGACGCTTTATGGCCTTAAGACTGTAACTGTGTAACCAAATAAGCCCCTTTTATAAAAGCCAATCCATTTCTGATGTTTTGCATTCTGGCAGCATTAGCAAACTAGAACAATGATTAAAAAAAAGAAGTTGAAATACGCTTGTATTCACTATAGGATTTAATTGATACTATTTTAATTGGGCCTAGTCAGTCCATTAAGGATAATTTTCACTGACACTTGATAATAAATGGGTAGATCCTATAAAACTGCACAGAAAGATTAAATGGAGAGCAAGCAAGTCTTTGCAGCCCCCAGCTTAGGAGAGAATATGCTTTATCAGAGCAGAGCTTTGATATCTGGGGCACCTCTTGAAATGTAGATTCCTAAGTCCTCCCAACCCCACTACTGAATCAGACTTTTCAAGATAAGGCCTAGGGATCTACATTTGTAACAATCACCCCAAGTCAGTGGTTCCCATTCCAGGGCAATTCTGCCTTCCATTTGGCATTGCCTGGAGGCAGTTTCGGTTGTCACAAATGGGGGAGGGGTATGTGGGAAATGTATCTAGTTGGTAGAGGCCAGGGATGCTACTAAACAACAGGACACAGAACAGTTCACCACAACTAAGAATTATCTGGACCAAAATGTCAATAGTGTTGAAATTAAGAAACCCTACCCCAAGTAAAAATTTGAAAGGAAAGGACCTTCTAGACAGAAGAGGAAATTGAAAGGATGAATAAAACCTCCACAGTCTCCAGGAAAGAACTAACAAGTTCTTCACCTACCTCTATCTCATTCTTCCCACAGTTAACTCACCAGCAGGCATTGCCTTCCTTTGGGATCTCAGTTTGCCTATCTGTGAAAGGAGATAACGGTAAGATCACCCAGATCATAGTAAACCACAATGCCTAGTTAACAGGATAAAAATCATATATAGGTATCTGTCCAGGAGTTGTAGCTGAGTCAAATATTGCCATTATCTGGCCATGAGCCATTCACCCAAAATCCAAAGAAGGCAATGTGTTTATATGAAGCCAGAAATTGAAATATCATGGCCACAAATCTCCCCTCTCCTGCTCTGACTCTCTTAAAAACTCTCTAGTTTCCCCAGATGGAAGGTACTTTTAACTCTTACCTCTTCAGGCATAAGTTACCCATCCCCCAAGTCTTTCTGAAAGGTCTACCACACTCCCTGCAAGTAAATACTAGCACTACAAGCACTTAAGAGAACACAGGGTTTTTCCATCTCCAAACCCCAACCCCCATTTCTCAACCTAGCTCCTTACAAGTCTCTTTCTTCCTGTTTGAAGACTCCTGGGATTTAGCTCACATCCTACTGTTCCATATGGTTGTTCTCTACAGCTTCTCTAAGTAGCATGGGGCACAGGTTCCCCCAACTCCACTTCACAGACTGACTCTAAAACAAGCATATAACATCTTTCCATTTTAATGAATTTTTACTGCTAGTCACTCCAAATCTTTTATATCTTCAAAATGCAAATAGAGTAGTAACTTCATTCTTAAAGTCACCTCTCTGAATTCTCTTCATGGACCACTCCAGGATGGGTCACATCCTCTTGTCCTATCACTTTTATTTTCTTAATTCCTGGAGATGGAATTCTTCATTCATTCCTCCTAAATCTTACAAGGCACAGCCTCCCACCTGGAGTGATAATAATACACCCCACTACTGAGTACTCGCTATACACCTGGCACTGTTACAAATGCTTTCTATATACTGCATTTAATCCTTACCATAACCAAATGATCCTACTCTGATTATACAATGAGAATTTTACCTTGCCCAAAGTAACACAGTTAGTAAGTGGTAAAGCCACCAACTTGTTCTCTCTCCACATCAGAATATTCTGTTAGTGCAAAAGATCAACTGCTACCTAGTAGAATATTCAAAACCCAGACTCAGTTAAAATTACAGTTTTATGGAAACTCCAAACTGATATCCATATCATATTCCCTCTTTATCCAAGAAAAGTCAGTCAACTCAGGATACCACCTGACAAGCATCATCCCTATTTTCTGGATGTTAGGAGAGAACCAGACTGATTAAGTAAGCACATGAGCTACTAGAGGGCAGGGTCTATATCTTGTGTGTACTCTGGATGGTGATCACCTAGAGTGGGTATTTAGCCTGTGCATGAAAGCAGAATTAGCTCAATAACATTCCTAAGACTAAGCAGCAAGTGGCAAAACTAGGAATTTCCCAATCTCTATTCTAGGTATCAGCCTTAAATATGTACCTACTACAGGTGAACGAGGTTCAGAAAAGAGAATTCAATCCAGTCCCATCAGCAACTACTGGGTCTGTCTAGTTCCACAGGCTAATAATACAGATGAAGAGGTTTAATAATACAGATGAACCTGACTAACCCAGGTTCCCTTTTAAACTATCTTACACAAGAAGCAATGTATTCACACTTTCAGAAGGAGGAACAAACTCCAAATTGACAGGAATTCAGGAAACTCTGAAAGTCACATTTTTCTGACATCTCCCAGGAGAATTCATTCCTCTTCTCAATGAGCAGCTCAGTGGTCCTCTTCTCAATCAGCAGGAGCCTCTTATAAATTCATACTAGCTCCTGCTCAAGCCCTGCACTTCCTCAAGCAGCACAATCACTCGTATCTTCTCGTTTCCTTTCCTCCTGAACCATATAAGCCTCATGAATACCATCCAAGTATAAAATGAAAATGAAAAGACTCTCAAGATCTTCCTAAAGGAAGCCCTAAAAAGTAACTACAAGTTTGCAAAGTAAATTAATTTCCTGCAAGTTGAACAACTAACATTTACAGAGACTTTTTAGTAACACAGGCATAGTGAAAGACAAAAGGAAACCCTAAAATCACTAAGTTATGGTCCCTGCTTTGAGGAACGCACATTCTGATACTTCCTTATAAACAAGAGAAACATTCTTTTTCCCAAGGATTTTTTTACAGGCCCTCACATAGAGCCATTGCCAAGATACTATTAAGCTCACCAGGCCTCCTTACTGCCTACTAACATCTCCATCTGTACATCTCCATCTGTACATCCCGCAAGCAGCTGGATCTCAGCACACCAAATTATCTTCCCTACACCATTTTCTATATCTACCTCAACTCTTAAAAAATCTGCTCTACTTTCCCTAATCCATATCCTGATCAATGAAATCCCCATCCACTCAGTCTGTCAAATTAGAAACCTTACCCACATTCTCTCCCCAATAGACACTAAGTCCTGCTGCATCTATCTCAGAAATATGTCTAAAAATCCGTCCCCACTGTCACACTTTATTCAGATTCTCAGTCAACTGCAACAACTCTACTCTCGTTGCCTCATTTCTCATTACTTTAATCTACCCTTCTGTCACTCCCTAATTTAAAAAGCTCCAATGGCTCCCTACTCCTGTTTTAGCCTCACCTCCTGGCAATTTCCCCACCATACATCCTGTGTTTGGACAAATTTCTGACACTTAAGACATCATGTGTTTTTTCTTTCTCTCATACTTTCAACATGCCTTTGCTTATACTGTTCCCTCTGCCTGGGTGCATAAGATCCTATTCATTCTTCAACACCCAACTCTAGTATTTCCTCCCTGTGATTTCCCTGACTCTCCCAGGCAATGGCCCTTCCTGCAGTAGTCCCTTCACACTGTGTGTAAATACATAACACATAGCACTATGTGTGTAAATACATATTCACACCATATGTAAATACATAACACATAGCACTACAAATTTTCATCTGAGTATGCTTCTCTATGTCCTTATGGAGACATACTCGTATTTCTAACCCCAGTGCCCGGTACATGCAAGTAATCAATAAATGAGTTGAATAAACAGCTCACCCTCATATATCCCGGATTAATTTAATTGGCCACTTTTCCAAAATTTTATGGATTCCAGGTTCTATGTGAAATTCCAACTTTCATAACAACTGTTTCTGGGGTTTTCAGGTCTTGTTTTTTTAATATAAATGTTGAAAAAGTGAGTGAATTATAATGCCTAAATGACCAATGAAAATGCCTTAAAGGCTCCTCTAGTCACCAAGCAAAGAACCAAGCAGAGGGAACCTCCCTCTTGCAATCCTAACAAGAGAGATCTGCCTTTCCCTAGACTGACTGATCTGTTAGCCAGAAAGCTTTCACATAGGAAGTAAAGTGCACACAAATCCAACTGATGGCACACCCCAAATAATTCCGATTAACTCATGCAAAATTAAAGGCAGCAGCAACGAATCATTATTGCTCTGGTTTACAAAGTCACTGAGAGCTCAAAACAGCAAAGAAATCAATCTCACTGAACTTTCTGGGAAGGAAGAGCTGGGGAGGGTCTCACCGTCCAGAAACATTTCTTCGGGCTTGGCCAAGCATCTACTTCCCTATTCTCCAGATGCAGCCTTCCTCAACCTCTGACAGGTCTCCCTTTCCAGAGAATCAGTTTTCTCTTCTCTTATTTCTTCCCCACACCTCCCCGAGCACAGGTTCGTTTCCCTGGCTTGCATCATGTAACTCCGAAAAAACATAGCAGCTTCACTGATTCTCTCTGTGAAAGCTGAGCTGAAGCCCGTCGGACCCTTCCGGGTCACCACCCGGTCCTCCAATCCGCCTCACAGGTCTGGCCCCACGCCCTCTTCCCTGCGCTGGGCTGGCTAACGGCCAAGCTGAGAGCAAAGGCTCACGAAGCAGCTGGAGGCATCGGGGTCAGCTCCTTCTGGGGTCAAAGGTCATTGTCTCAGCAGCGAAGCAGGCACTGTAAGGGCCGTGAGCGGGAGTGAAGTGACCCTCTGCAAAGTGACCTGCTTCTCGCTCCTCTCTGCCGCTCCCTGGCCCAGCCCTCCCCGCCGCACTCAGCCTTAGCCCGCCTCGGCAGTCGTCCTCCCACCTCGTCGTGGGTCAACCCCGTTGTCCCCTCCGCGAGCGCAGGCCCTGCCCCCAGGCCGCCGACTGAGCCGTCTTGGAGCCAAGGCCTAGTATGTTACAACGCAGGGGACTGGCCAGGTTCCAGGACAAGAGACATGCCCATGCCGCCGCTGCTTACCTAGACCGGGAGTCCTCCTCCACCCGCGCAGCTCCCGACGCCACCGACGCCGCCGACGCCGCCGCTGCTCGGGGCTCACGGGCACGCTCACGACCTCCCTCGACCCTTTCCCCGGCCCGCATGCCACGCCAGGTCCTAACGCCCTCCGTGTAGTCGGCTTATCCACGCCTGCTTCCGAGAGCTGACTCAGACCACAATTCCCAGCAAGCATCGCAAACACTACGACTTCCGAAAGCCATCGCGAGAAAGAAATTAGCTAAAGAAACATTTATTTAGGGCCTAGTGGATACAAGTCACACTAGCAGTTTTTTTAAGTATGACAGTCGGGTTTGGACTTGGCAATTCCACTGCTAGGAATGAATATATCCTCTAGAAAACACTGGCAAAGCTTGGAAGGATATATGATAAAAGATGTTTATTGCAACACTGTAATAGAAGATTGGAAACACTCATTCATTCAACAAATATTTACTTTGCCTACTATGTGCAAAGAACTGTGTAAAGCTGTGTTAACTTGCCAAGTTATTTAATTTATCTTAGTCCCAGTTTGCTCATAAGCAAAATGGAAAATTAAATAAGATGTGCTGGGCACTACGCTAATACATTTAAATATGTATACATTGTCTCATTCAATCCTTATAATGACTTAATTAAGTAGATGCTTTATAGACAAGAAAACAAAGGTTCAGAGTGATTAAATAGCTTGCCTAATGTTCTAGAGTTTGTAAGAGATGGAACAGAGTTTGAACTCAGATCTATCAGGAAAGAACTCTTTACCCAGAAGCTCAGACTCTTTCTTGGAAGATCTTTTTATTCTCCTAGTCTACTTACCCAGTAGCATTAAGACATGATTAGTGGTAAAAAGTTGTATTCTCATTGAATATAAAAAAGAGTGGGGAAAGGCAAAAGAATGGCATCTTGAGGTGGACCTCAATAGTTCCTGAATACCAGTCAGAAGCCTCCTGTCCAGCTGAAAAACCCTGATCCATACCTTATTTCCTTCAAAAAGGCTTTGTTGAATTACTACTGAAGACCCAATTCGGGGAGTAGTGACAAGAAAAACAAATTACAATTCTGAGATTATACTGTAATAAAGTAAGGTATATACATAGATGATGTAAATAGACAAAAATACATACAATTAAATGTTTTTAAATATCAGACAGTGAATTATCAAGGGCAGGCTTGAGAGGCCAGGCTGTAAAGGACCTGAGAATATAGAAAGAAGAAAATTCCATAGCAATCACAGAATGCTTCTTGGGGGAAGATAAGGATGCAGTCAAATCCTAAAAAAGAGGAGAAAGGGAAAGGGGAGATGATGAAGGTGAAGCAATACAATAAACTGCCCACACCTAGATCTGGGCAATGAATTCAATACAGATTCAGACTAGAGTTAAGTTTAGAAGGCCATATACTGAATAGGTAAGAGCACATTGTGGGAATGAATCCCAGATCTGTTACCTACTAACTGTGTGAATACAATTACTTGAGCTCTCTGAGCCCTTCCTCTTCTGGCAAATGTGGATAGTAAAAGTATACATCATATTAGTTTGGTTATCCAGCTGTGATGGTTTGAAGCTGTATGTACCCCAGAAAATCATGTTCTTAAATTTAATCCGTTCCTGTAAGTGTGGACCCATTGTAAGTAGGATCTTTTGGTGAGTAGGATCTTAAGTTGACATATGACCCACCTCATTCTTCCTCTTTTATAAGAGGATGAAATACAGAACAAAGACACAAAAGACAAAGAGACACAGAAGCTCAGAGAGGAAGCCACAGAAGCTGAAAGAGAAAGTCCCAGGAACCAGAAGCTGACTGCAGTGAAATCCAGAAGAGAAGGGAGAGACCAGGAGACCCTGCCCTGTGACAGAGGAGTCCAGGAGTCCTGGATCACCAGCAGCCTGTCTTCAGGACAAAAGGTATTGTCCTGATGATGCCTAGATGTGGACATTTTCATGGCATCAAAACTGTAAGCTTGTAAACTGATAAATCCCCATTGTAAAAGCCAGCCCATTTCTGGTATATTGCATTTTGGCAGCTTTAACAAACTAAAACACTAGTATTGAACCCTTCCCCTCCTATTCTGAAGGACTCCTTCTTTGGGTACAGTCTTGGTGGAAAACCATGCCATGGTTTTCATTCACTTCTGTGTGGTTTTCCTGGGCTGAAATTTACCACTTTACCACTATGGATCTTGATCCGGAGATGCAAAGATGAAGAGATAGTCAGAATTCATTCATAATAAGTGCTATCCTCCAGCACTGTGACCAAATCCTGTAGCAGGAGAGATCATGATATCCCTACTGGATGATTCCTACTAAAAAACGATTGTTGTGCTTCTTATTTTTGGTCTTCAGAGAGTACCTTAGTTCCTGCTCCTTTTCCAAGCCTATTCCTCCTGTTTCCTGCAGATTCTGTAAGCCTCTTATATTCTAATAAATTTCAAGTTTACTTAAGAAAGTCATGGCTGCTATCTGACCCTTATAACCAAGATTCCTAAGTGATATCACACACACGCAAACATATGCTCACATAGGCTTACTCATTCCTTTATCAAACATCTATTGAGGTCTTTCTTCATGTGAGGATTTACATTAATATCGAGGATACAAAGATGAAAGAAATCCTATGGCTACGAGGAACAACTGAAGAAGAAGTAAATTTGGGCAGGAAGATGATGTTTAGGACTTGTTGAGACTGAGATGCCTGTAAGACATCCAGGCAGAAATATTTAATAGTCATTTGAACACCCTTTATTGGAACTCAGCAGACAGTAGATAAAGATTCTGGAGCCATTGGCTTAGAGGTAATGGCTCAAGACATTAGAAGGGGGGAAAAGGCCCAGGAGGAGGAAACAGAGTAAAAAAAGAGAAGAGGGCCTGGGATGGAATTTGGGAGTGGGGTAAGGAGCACCAACAAAGAATGGTAGAGGAAGATGAACTTGTAGCAAGTGAAACTCTGAAGACAGTACCATCCAAAAGATAGGAGAACCAGGGGAGAAAGACGCTGTGGAAACCACAGCAGAGACTTTCAGTAAAGAGGCTGTTACATGTCTCAGAGGAGAAAGGAAATAAAAATGTCCTTGAAGGCCTCAGCAAGGGCTATTTCGGTGAGGTAGTGATTGAGGAATGAATGGAAGGAGAGAAAGTGGAGACAGCAAATAGAATCCTTGCAAGAAGTGTGACAGTGAAAGGAAAGAGAGAGGGAGTGGTGGGGTGGAGGTGAGGAGGAAACAGTGAATTCCAAGACAAGACAGACTGAAGGGTGTTTCTATGCTGATAGCAAAAGGACAGAATGAGACTGATGAAACAGAAATGAATGCAAGTTCTCAGGGAAAGTGGAAAGAAACTGAGGGAAGTCAGTGCTCATAAAGAGGGTCTGGCCTTTGAGGGAGGAGAAATTCTGCAACACCTAAGAAGGCAGCCAAGGGGTGGAAGGGCCCTTGCATATAAATTTATAGGTGTTGCTAGAAAGATCACATGCAAACTTAGTACCTCTCAAGTAAGTTTTAATTTTATTTTCTAGCAAACTGTTGGTTTTGATTATAAATTGTTCATAAAGTGGTTTGGAGCACTGTCTCTGTAGCTAGATTGCCAGCACCCACCTCTACTGCTTAACAACTGTGTGATCATGAACAAATTACTTAATCTCTCTGTGCCTCATTTTCCTCATCTGTAAAAGGGACTAGGGGAGTGGTCACACAGTAGGTGCTATGAAAGTTGAAAGCGTTAACTATTATTATTATTATTTTCCATTAGATTGTCATTTCCATGAGATTGAGGTATTCTATTTTGCTCATTTTTTTGTTCTACTCCGGGTCTGGCACATAATAGGTACTCAAGTGTCACGAATAATGTAGGAGTGAGAAGGCGAGGCTTGGAGGGAGAGGAAAACCTTAGGAGAAGGACGCTCTCAGTCCGGGTCACGGCGGCGTCTGGAATCCCGACTCTTGAGCCAGAACCTGGGTCATTCCGCGGCTTCCTGGGGCCTAGAACAGCAGGCCTACAACCCGGCTCGGCGAGCACCCACAGGACGATGGCCACACCGGAAGCGCTGAGGCAGTTCGGTGCCCCGGAGGCTCCTCCCCCGGCAATGCTCCCGTGGCTCCGCCCCTAGAGGGCGGTGTCGCGCCGGCGGAGAATGATCTAGCCCGGCTTGGGCCCGCCTCATCGGCTGGGGGCGGAAGCCTCCCTCCGGCTCTCCACCTTCCGCAAGAACCCTGGCCCGAAGGCCAGGTCTTTCCCCGCTGGGCTGCTGGTCCTGGGCGCGCTTGGCGCGGGCGGCATCATGAAACGTGAGGGGACGCTGCTCCTGCTCTCGGACCTGAGCGACTTCAGCGGCGCGGCCCGGCTCCGGGAGTTGTTGGCCGGGGACCCAGCCATCCGAGTCCGCTGCAGCCCGGACGGCCGCCACCTGCTGCTGCTGCGACCCCCAGGGGCGCCGACTCCGCAGCTCCTTATCGCGGTGCGCGGACCTGGCGCGGAGCTGGAGCGTTCCTGGCCGGCTGGCCATCCCTCACCACTGGACGCCTTCTTCCTGCCGTGGCTGGCTCAGCCGGCACTGGTCCTGGTGTGGGAGAGTGGCCTAACCGAGGTGTGGGGCGCGGGAGTGGGCCCTGGCTGGCGGCTGCTGCAGAGTACCGAGTTATGTCCGGGCGGCGGAGCCCGCGTGGTGGCCGTGGCAGCGCCCCGAGGCCGCCTGGTGTGGTGCGAGGAGCGTCAGACTGACGCTGAGGGTCGGCTAGGGCCACCTTCAGCTGCTTTCTGCCACTGCGTGTGCGTCCGGACCCTAGAGCCCAGCGGGGAGGCCGGCACCGCCCTGGGCCGCAAACACATCCTGCTGCACCACTGCCCACCTTTTGGACTGCTGGCCTCCCGCAGGGAGCTCTTCCTAGTGCCCTCTCCTACCACCTGGCCTGGTGTGGCCCACATTCTGCTCATCTGGAGCCCAAGCAAGGGCAAGGTGATAGTGGCTGCCCCATGTCTTGGCCTCTCCCACATTAAGAGCCTGAATCCCAGCCGAGGGGATACTTGGGACTTCCGGACCCTGCTCCAAGGCCTTCCTGGGCTGCTGTCCCCCAAGGAGCCATTGGCTGTACATACTTGGGCCCCAACCCTCCAGGGCCTGTTGTTGCTTGACTTCAGGGGCACGGTTAGCCTGGTGCAGCCCCACGGTTGTACCCGGGTTGTGGGTACTCTGCAGGAGGCACCTGTAGGCCTGGGGGGATCTGCAGCACTGGGGACATTTCACGGCACTCTGGCCTGTGTGCTGGGCTCCACCTTGGAACTGCTGGACATGGGCAGCGGGCAGCTGCTGGAGAAGAAGGTCCTAAGTACAGACCAAGTGCATTTGCTGGAGTCCCCATCCCCTGGCATGGAGGTTGAGGAAGTGCTGGAGGCTCGAGGGGGTCTTCTTTTGCTTTCAGCCTTGGGGCTGTTTCGAGTGGGCTGGGAAGCCCCACAGGGACTTGAGCTCCCTTCAGCCGAGGACCTGGTATTTGAGGAGGCTTGTGAGTACTACCAGCGGCGGAGCCTAAGGGGTGCTCAGCTCACCCCAGAAGAGCTGAGACACAACAGTACATTCCAGGCACCTCAGGCCCTGGCCTCCATCCTCCAGGGCCACCTGCCTCCATCTGCTCTGTTAACCATGCTAAAGGCTGAGCTTCGGGATTACCGGGGATTGGAGCAGCTCAAGGCCCAGCTGGTAGCTGGGGATGATGAAGAAGCTGGCTGGACTGAGCTGGCAGAGCACGAAGTGGCACGCTTACTGAGGACCGAGTTGATGGGAGACCAGCTGGCCCAGCTCAACACAATTTTCCACACCCTTCCTACAGCAGCTTGGGGTGCCACCCACAGAGCCCTGCAGCTCCAGCCAGATGGGGATGGCACGCTGAGATCCGAAGCCCCCTCTGATGTGTGGAAGAAGGTGCTAGGGGGTACAGCACCTAGAAAGGAAACTTCCAATGGGGTGCTACCCCCCTTTGAACTCATATGCCAGTGCCTTTGCCGACTGGAGCCCCAATGGCTGCCACCTTTTGTGGAGCTGGCACAGCAGCAGGGTGGGCCAGGCTGGGGGGTAGGGGGCCCAGGGCTGCCCCTGTATCGCCGAGCCCTGGCAGTACTAGGTGAGGAAGGGGCTAGACCGGAGGCACTGGAGCTAGAATTGCTCTTGGGCAGTGGGCGGCCCAAAGCTGTCCTTCAGGCTGTGGGGCAGCTGGTGCAAAAGGAACAGTGGAAGCGGGCTCTGGAGGCTGGCCTGGCCCTTGGCCCCTCCAGCCCCCTGCTTCGAAGTGAGGTCTTCAAACTGCTATTGGCGGAATTTGCCCGGCACCGCCGGCTTGATGCCCACTTCCCCCTCCTTTGCCGTCTGTGCCCACCAGACCTGGCTCCAGCTGAGCTCCTGCTTTTACTGTGGACACACCTGCAGGATGAACTGGGGCCTCCTGCCCCATTCCCTGAGCCTGGGGCAGAGCCCCCTCTGACTGTGGGCTTGCTCAGAGCCCTGCTGGAGCACACTGGGGCTCAAGGACAGCCCTCAGGCCCAGTTTTAAGCCTGTATGAGGACATCCTATGGGACCCGGGCACTCCACCCCCTACCCCACCACGGGGACCAACGACCACCCTCCAGATACCAAACCTTCCAAGTGTGGAGGCCTGGGCACCATCTGGACAGGACCTCTGTGTAACTGACACAGGCTGAAAATTGTTTATAGGATGCAGTTCAATGGATAGATGCCTAGATGTTGGGGGGACCTTGGGTGGTACCTGTGTGTGCAGTACTCTTCTCTCTTCTGGAACTATTTTAAATGTATACATGTTAATTATATACACAGTTTGTGTATTTTTGAACCGCATGGGTCTCAGAGGGTCGTAGGTTATAGAAGGAGTGATTGAATCTGGATCTGTCAGCTAAAGCAGCCATTTCCATTAATGATAATTAACATTTGCAAGTATTTACTATGTGTCAGGCACTCTGCTGGTTTTTATATCATCCCTCATTTAATGCTTCAAATAACCCCATTTTACAGATGAGGAAATAGAGGTTCAGAAAGATTAAGTGACATGACCAAGGTTAGTCAGCTAGAAAATAGCAGCTCTAATATTTATTTGAACCCAAGACCCTGTTTTACCACCTCACTGTACGGCCTAATAACTCCTACCGGTGTTAGCAGACCAAGGTGATGATTCTTTGCCCGATGCACTTAAATGACCAATTCCTGAAACACCGGGGTTTCAAAGAGAGCAAGAGAGTTTTATTGCTAGGTACAAAGCAGGAGAGCAGATGGCCTGTCGGTTCAAAATCTGTCTCCCCAAACTGCAGTAATTTTGATAGTTTTATAGTAGCAAAAGATGGGCAGGTTTTAGGATAATGAACACAATGGCCCCAAATGATGTAATTAGAAGTGATTTAATTACTGAGCATGTGCAGATTGATAGCATGCTTAGTCATAGTATGTATGTAAGAAAATGGCAGCCTTAATATAATGATGGGCATGCTTTTAATATTATTTAAAGTATAGGTGGCTTGTAGGTTAAAGTCTAAGCTACTGTATGTGTCAGGCAGGCCCATTTTGGTTAGATCCAGCTCCAATTATCAAGATAACTTTGAGGTGGGTTAATTCTGGGCTGACCCAAGACCCTTCATTATTTATTAATAGACATTAGGGGCTGTCTTTAGTGATCATAAGACTTTAAAGTCAAAAAACTGGATAAATGGGTACAATTGAAGGTTAGTCGCAAGTTTTTTACAATCACAAGCGCACAAGATAAAGGCTATATAGTCCTTACCAGAGATCAAGGCAGCTGGACTACAGTTCACTCTAATATACCAGAAAGTAAAAAGGAATATAATGATTCAGTGACCATAATCAGCCCTTAAATCCTAACTTCTCAGTTACACTGGCATGGGCAATCCTCATCCAGGGCTCAATGGTAGCTTTCTAGCCTGTTGTGAGGAAAGGGAATTTGTAGAGCTGCACTCTGCCTTTCCCCAAGTTGCTTCTGTTCTCAAGTCAGCACTGCAGTGGGTTCTGGACCCACTCCTGTCTTCCTCAGGGTACCTGTTTCGGGGGAAGATTTATCACAATGGGAGGGCTCCTTGTAAAGCTCTCTGGCTTAGGAATAAGAGTCATTGGAGGCAGGATTACTTGGAGGGCCCCACATCCCTGCTGCCTCCCTAAGCCAAGAAGGAAGAGTATCTACACACAGATATCTGACCATCTGCATTCAGTCAACAGAACCACTTCTAATGAGGTCTTGGCTCTGTGCCCACTTAAACCCAAATGCCCTTCAGCCTGGTCTGGGCTTAGGATAGGACACTGGATGCGACATCATTCTGGGCCCCAGCTGTCCATCTGCCTTGTCCAAGGCTTGGGGCCAAGTTAAGGACTGCCATTGAGCTTTGTCCTCACTTGGGACCTGCTGCTTGGACTCTGCTAAGCCTCACCCTGGTCTTAAGGTAACCCCTTAGGCTCAAATAGGACTGAGGAGAGTTCCTCAGTCTTTTGGAGAAGGCTGCCCCTTAGGCTTGTTTAGGCTGGTGTTAGCTCCTCAACCTTGTGGAAGTTCTGAGGTGACTCATCTGAATGGCCAAGTCCTGGATGGTTCCTGAGCCTCTATTAAGTCTTGGGACAGCACTTTTGGCTCATCCGGGGCTTGGGATGACTTCCTGGCCTTGTTCTGGTCCTCAAACTAAGCTGTCTGCCAACTCCTGCATTCCAGCTACCGGCCCTTAGTCTATTGCTCCTCCTGGAGGCTTAGGGCTAGGGACAGTTCCTCAGCCCCTTTCTGGTTTGGGAGAGGCTCCTCCTCCTCTTCTTCGTCTTAAGACAGGGCCCATTTGCCTTCTCTGTGGGAAGCTGAGGATGGACAGGAGCAAGAAGCTGCTTCCTATTCATGATCTTGCAGAATCAGTTGTTTCTTCTCAGCCTGAGATTTGGCTTGGGCCTCCTTCTAAGTCCCAGGAGAAGAAATTATATTCAGTGGACCTTAGAGGCAGGGGAAGGGGGCCAGGTTTTTCCTCGGAGTCAGTCATATGGCTCTAGGAAGTTCCTCAGGGCCACCATTAGTAGGGGCCACCAGCCTGGCAGCTCTGAGGAGAACGTGTGGGTTTAGATGGGAACTTTTACTTGCCCTTGCAAACTGGGCACTTGATTACTCTGGCTTGTGCTTGTCCCCCACTTTCAGTGTGGGTACAAGTGATCTCAAACCATGTCTCAGGGATGAAGGTATCATCTTGTGACTTAGTTTTGGTGGAGTGTGTGAGAAATGGCTCAGTATGGTGTTCCTTACCTACTCCTCCTCTCTGGAGGAGTAGGTAAGGACTGCAAGTCTGAGCTCTTTGGACAATAGGGAGTGTTCTAGGACCAGAAGACTCTGGGTAGAGAAAATCTTGAGTCATTTGTCCCTGGACAGGGTATTGGAACCTGGGAAAATGGGAGATCCAGGAGTCAATGTCCCTGATCTTGGGTTCCTGGGTAAAGGGAGAAGTTCTGAGGCTGAAGCTCTTGCACAATGGACAAGATCCCAGGTTCAAGGTCCCTGGGCAAGAGGAAGTAGTAAGGTCTGAGGGCCCTGGGCAGTTGAGGGGGAGGATTCTAAGCCAGTGGTCAGGAAGAACATTT
>PVKY010007372.1:0-15000 GCA_004027775.1 Bradypus variegatus | reverse complement strand
GAGGATGAAAACTCAGAAACAGGCTGAAAAGCAGGTCAGAGGATCAGGAACTCTAGGAGATAAAGCAAGTATCTGGGAACCCTGCAAGGGACCAGAGTTGGGCTAAATGCACAGCCTCAGTGTACATACCTCTGGGGTCAGAACAAATCCCCCAGTATTTTCAGGAATCACTCAGGAACTAAAGGAGAGCCACATCCAAAGGTGGAACATCCATGTACCCAGCTACGGAGAGCTAGGGACCAGAGAAGAGATCAGAAAAGTGGGAAGGAAGAGAGGAGAAGGTAACAGTTATGAGACTCAGCTGAAATGGTGACTTTGAAGGCACTTTGTAAACTATAAAACACTCTGCAGATGGAAGGTGGGAGCCTTCTCATTCTTGACTATCTGGGTTCTTGGAAGGAAGTGTGACATAGTGGGAAATGCATTGAGTATAGAATCATGCAGACTCAGTCTTGCCACATACAAGTTATGGGGTGCTGGGTGGTTTCCTGAACCTTTCTGAGACTCAGTTTCCGTCCAAACTTGTTATCCCCTTATTCTCAGGCACATGCCTAGTCTACCTTCCCCAGTCTCCCTTGCAATTAGGACTGGCCAAATGACTAATTCTCACCAAAAGGATGTGAGCGGAAGCAAACCGTGCCACTTCAGCAGTGGGAGTTTTAAGAGAGAGGGAGTGTCTTCTCCATAGTCTTTTTCCCTCTCCTTGGCTAGAATCCACACATGCCACCTCTCTCAACCATGCAGATGAGAACATAGCCCTAGGGCATGGAGAACCACAAGAGGAAATCACTGTGTGCAGGAGGGACACCTGAAAACCCTGAAGTGTTAGATGAGAGAGAAATAAAATTCGACTGAATGTGAACCACAAACTTTTGAATTCATTTGTTACCAAGTTTAGCCTATGCCTGCAGACTCTGAGGCTGATCCTGGGAATTCATTCTCAGGGCATTCAGGCCATGAGAAAAGACCCCTCTTTCTTCCCCATATGTTTAAGGAGTTGTACAAAGTTTAAGCGTTAAAAGGGAAAGTCCCAGAGGATAAGGGGCACCATGAGAAGTTATGTACTAAATGACTGTCCACTTTAGGTGCCTCAACTGTAACAAGAAATTACCAAATTGATTCTCCTTTTTTGGCTTTAAAATACCAAAATTAGCCAAATGATAAAAGTTTGATATTTAAATGCCTCTGAATTCTGATTCTTAAAATCCTCTCCTAGTTTTGGAATCTGCAGCAAATCTGCCCAAATAATAGGTGTAGGGCCTGGGAGCAACTATTCCTCCTCCAGTAGTAGCAAAATCTCTTCTTCAGAGCCCTGGAGAACTCTTCAGAACTTTACCAGTCTGGATAGGTGAGCTCTCTAAATAGCTGAAAATGTGTCTACTCTTTCAAGCAACAGAAGTTTCTGATGAAAGCATTTCTCAAAAGCACTATGCATGTCCCTGTCTTATGTCTTTTCTATGTTGACTTGCTACACAAAGTAGAAAATACAGATAAGGAAAAAAGAATATTGAATCAAAATGAGAAGCAGAGCACATATGCCTAACTGCCCTCCCACTCCCCTAAAATGATTAAAAAGATCAGATTAGCTGAGCCTGATTCCAATGATAGGGAGTGGTAAATCTTTGACTTATTTTTCGTCGTGTTCTATATTTATAAATCAATCCTAGCCCTCTACATGTAACATAATTTGATCCAAAGAGAGAATATTGGAGAAGAAATAATGCCAAACTAAGACCCCAGAGACCTGGGTTCTAGTTTCTGTGTGATCTTGAGCATGTCACTTTCCAATCAAAAGATAAAGAGGTTGGACTGAATTTTTCCTAAGTTTCCTACCAGCTCTGTATCAGTTAGGGTCCAGCAGGAAACAAATGGTGCATTCAAATTGGGTAATTTGAGAGGACAGTGCCATAAAGGGACTACTTACAAAGATGTGGGCTGGGAGTGGAGAAGCCACTACTTTGCAGTTAGTACCACCCCTAGGCCTGAAGGAGTAAGGGAGGGAGCAGTTAGAGGAACCTTGATGGATCCAACACCAATTTCACTCTCCTCTCTCCCTCCAAGAAAGCACTTCTCTCAGGCCAAACTCAACCAGAAGCCCTGGATGCATCTGAGACCAGAGGCTGACCCCAGCCTCTCAGGGCACACAGCAGGGTGGAGGCATACAGAGCAAGCCTAGAATAGCAAATGGGAGAGGTTCAGCACAAGTTCATTCCGTTGAATACTGTTAATCGCACTAGACCCTATCCTCTGTGCTCTTCTTAACTTATTGTCAGCCATATGCTTGGCTCACTAATTTGTGAATTTTTTGCTCCCGATCCTCTGTGGGTTAAGAAGCCTAATACCAAGTTCACTGGAAGGCAGTGTACAATGTAAATGCAGAGACCTAGGGGCTTGACTCGGGGTAAAATTGGAGCTTTGAAACACATGGACACTGCGGTGTTCTTTTTGAGTACTCAAAGGCCCTTTATATCTGCTTCCTGGTCTACTGCTGAGCTCTGGATCTTATTGACTCGGTGAACCACAGGGACACTGGACTGTGATAGAAGAGAGCATCAGCGTTCCCCAGCCCTGGAGCTCATGGCCATGTGAATGTCTCTAGCTTCTGGGCATAGCCACCAGCTGGGCTGAATAAAGATCACTATTAGAGATTTGCTCCTGAACAATATAATTAATTAGTGTGAGCTAGTAGATTTATGTCAAACTCTATACCATGTGAACAGAGTGTGTGTCTTCTTTCCCAGAGTCCATGGAACAATCACAAAATTGATCTTACACAGGGTACAACAAAAAAAGGCAATAAAGCTCAAAATGGGGAAATAGTACAGACTACATTCTCTCTGCACAATGCAACAGGACTAGAAAGAAGCAAAAACAAGAAAATAAAATCAACTTAGAAATTCAGAAACTATTCTGTTAAACTTTGATAATTATCCACCTAAACAAGACATCAATTTCAGAATATTTTAATACAGTGGTAATCGGAAATTTATATGGCAATCCTATTGGATCTTGAAAAATCTGTACCTAAAGGAAAAATCATGGTCTTAAACACTACCATTGCTAAACAAGAAATAATGAAAATCAATCAATGAAGCATTAAAAAATTGGGGAAAAACAATAAAAGAAGTCAAAGGAAAGCAGGAGAAAGAATGTAATAAAGATATAGATATATTAATGAGCTAGAAAAAGAGTTGAATTGATAACAAATTAAAAGACTTAATAACAATGATATAATTAAAACCCTTGCAGGAAAAAAAGGTAGATAATATAAAAACACAAAATCAGCACCTATAACAAGGAAGAAACACAGATGGAGAAAATTAGAATTGTAAGAGAACATTTGGTACAGACTTACGTAATACATTGGAAAATGTGAATAAATGATTTTGGAAATTATAACTTACCACAATTTACTCAAGAAGAGATGGACAAACTAAATTAACCAACGATAATTTAAAAATCCACTGTGGCTAAGAATAGTTTATCTGAGAAATACAATAATGCCTAAATATTGGGAAAGGTATCAACAAATTTCAATTGTCTAACTGGTAAATCCAAGCAGTTGAACTAAAATATTTCTATAAACAAGAAGAATACAAAATAGGAACCGGTTACAAAAAATGTATGTATAAATAGCAAGAGCCTTCTTATACACCAACAATGTCTGTTTGAAAAAAATAGAAAAAAAGATCACATTTCCAATAGTATCAACAAAACATACAATACCCAGAAATAAATTAAACCACAAAAGTGCCAAACATATATTAAAAAATATAAAATTCCACCAAAATAATTTCTATAAAGGACAAAGAATTGGAGAGACATACTTTTTCCCTAAATAAGAGGACAAAAGATTGTGAATATATTCATTCTTTCTAAATTAATAAATATTTTCAGTGTAATTCCAGTAAAATTTCAATGAGATTTTTTTTTTGGAACCTGAAAAAGTGAGTAATGAATTAATCTCAAAGAGTAAATACATGAGAATATTTAGAAAACCTGCATAAAAGAAAAGTAATGTAGGTATTCCTGCGGTAACAGATTTCAAAATGGGTGATAAAGCAACAAGAAATTATCATTCATTACCGGTGCAAGAACAAATGAACAGAACAATGAGATAAAAAGTACAATCTGGAAATAGTCCCAAGTATAGACAGGAATTTGGTATGTGATAAAGATACTACTTCAAATCAGTGATAGAAGTTGAATTACTAAAACAAGTAATGCCAAGACAACTTGTCAGCCATGTGGGGAGAAACTTAAGAATTAAAGCCAAATCCCAACCTTGGTCCTTACTCAAAAGTAAACTCTAAATGAATTAAAATCAGGAATAGAAAAAAAATTGAACCTATAAAAACATACAAAATAGGGGCAAATATTTTTCAGTCTTGAAGGAGCAGGCACAAGAGGGGGCCTAAATCAGAACAATAAAGATAGATAAATTTGTCTACTATCAAATTTAAAATTTCTTACAACCCTTATAAAGACATATAGACATAGATGCTGTAGAGGTTTAAAGGAGAAACAACAAACTCTGAAAATGATGTGCAACATGTATGACAGTCAATGATTAATATCCCTAATATACAAAGCACTGTGACAAATCTACAAGAAAAATATAACTGCAGCTTAAAAAAAAGCATTGAATAAAAACAAAAATTCACAAAAAGAGAACTGCAGATAACTACAAAATACTCAAAAATGTCTAATCTCACAAGTAATAAATGAAATGAAAATTAATAAAAGGGAATCAGTTTTGCCCTTTCAAATGAGCAAATATTTGAAGATTGGCAATACCAGGATGGGCAAGGAACCTTGTAAATGGGCCATCTCATACACTGTTGACGGCTGGGTAAGAGTAAAAAGTACTCTGGAGAGCAGCTAGTATGCATCCGCGTCTAAAATGTGCATCCCTTAACCCAGAAATACCACTTTCATGAATTTTTGCCTAAGGGGATGTTTTAGTTTCCTAGGCTGCTTAAAGCAGATACCATGAAATGCCTTGGCTTAAGGAATTTATTAGCTTACAGTTTGAAGCCATGAGAATGTTCAATCAAGGAGATGCTTTCTTCCGGAAGACCAGCTAACAGCAATCCTTGTCTCCTCTGTCACGTGGCAAGGCACAAGGCAGTCTGCCGGTCCCTCCCTTCTCTTCCGGGTTTCAGCTTCCTGCTTCCACGGCTTTCTTTCTCTGTGTGCATTCATTCCGTTTATAAAGGACTCCAGTTATAGGACTGAGGTAGGTCACACCCTAACTGAAGTAACCACATCAAAATGTCCCGCTTACAATGGGTTTACACCCACAGGAATGGATTAACTTTAAGAACATGCTTTTCTGGGGTGCATACACCTTCACACCACCACAGCAGGGAAAATATATATACAAAGATATTAATTGCAGCATTGTTTCCAAGACTATTAATTAAAAATAATCCAAATGACAACCATAAAGAATCAGCTAATTAAATATGTGGTAATATGAAAAGATGTTCCCAAATGGAGAGAGAGATTATAAAATAACATGAATGAAAGAAGCCAATTTTTCTAAATATATTTGCATAGAAAAAAATCTATTAAAAATTGATAGAGGAGTTATCTATTTTCTATATCACCATAATTTTTTATAAAGAGCATGCTTTACATACTCAAATAGGAATAATATGGCTATTTTCACTGGTTAGGAAACTGAAGTGTGGGAACCCCGCCTGGTGTCTATGTTTGGATACCTGGGAAAAGGTGACCAAGTGAGTCCCAGGCAGGGGTAGCAAGCCCCCATGGCAAAGCCTCCGTTTCTGAAAATGCTTCTGGCCCCACCCACTTAATTCCTCATTTTAAAGTGATACAGAAGCCGCAATTTTCTTTTGGAATACACTCCCAAAAGAACAGACGTTCTCTAAATGCTTCACCCACCCTACACACACACCACACATATGCCCCATGCCACCCAGTAGCCACACACACAACATAGACAATGCACATATCACACACACACTACACAACACACACACCAAAAACCCACACATACCGAAGTCTTCATTAGCCAGGACCTCAAAGTCAGTCAGACCCACAAAACACCCATTTTTAACAAACATCCAAGTTAAGCTCTAGCCCAAAACCCAATAGAAATTGCCCCCAAAGACTCAGCAGGATTTTGGACTGGGCAACGTCCCTGCCATTCACTAGCCATTTCTATATGCAGAAATCAAACCCACTAAAATATTCCTTAATTCTCCTTCTCATTTCCTTATCTACAGAGACCTCAGCCCACAGGGCTGGGAGGCGGGAAGCCCAGAAAGGCCCTCTGTTGGATGAGATGTCAGAACACCCCAACTCAGCAGCTCCCTGACAGATGCTAGGCACAATGCTTCCACTATCTGGGCCTCAGTCTCTCCATCTCTGAAATGGGGTTTTTAGCCCTTGCCCTTAACCAGAGGATGGAAGGAAACAAGGCAAAGCCCTGGGGTACTTGTAATGCTCCTGTGGGCATCGTGTCCATCTTTGGGAGAGAGCTGGCTTCGGGCCTGGCGGGCAGGGCATGCAGGAGCCGCACGTGCCCCCTCTGCCAGCTGTGCCAAGGCAGGCCTACTCCCTCTGCAGCGCCCCTACCTTAGCCCGAGCTGGGCCAGCCTGGTAAACAAGGACTCACTGGTCAGCTCCCCCGAGTGCCTTCCAAGAGCCCTGAGCTCTGGCTGGAATCACAGCTAATGACCCCAGAGGAGGCAATCGCAAGCCATGTTCAGGTTTCTGCCCAGGGAGGCTAGAGAGAAATCAATGTGTACGCAGCTCAGATGGGCGATATCAAAATGTTGCTGCCATGGCATCTCCCCGACATGGAGAAGAGAGCCAAGCCCAGCCCTCCAGCACTCCGGGCCAGCCACGAATTCGCATAACTCCAAGACCAGGATGTGGGGCCATTCAGCCTCCCCAGCACTGGAGGGAGGTCAAGAAGGGATTTTCTTGGCCCAGGCTCTAGACCAGTTGTTCTCAACCCTGACTGGACATTGGAATCACTTGGAGAGCTATCAAAAGTTCTGATGTCCCAGTCCAACCCATAGAGATTCTGAATTTAACTGGGCTGGGGTACAGCCTGAGCACAGAGATTTTTACAATCTCTCCAAGTGGTTTAAAGCATAACAGGGTTGAGAACCACTGGAGTGGGTTCAGTCTTTTTGCCTGATTTATCCCTCTAATCAAAATCCCTTCCCCAGACCTAGGAGAAGTTGGTTTTCCTCCTGATATACTACAAGTCTGATAGAGAAGGAGCCCTTGGGCTAGTCTCAGCTCCACAAGGCAGAGATTGTGTTTTGTTTACCAGTGTGCCCCACTAAAATCACCCACAAAAGCATAAAACTGTCCCATACCCTAGCACGGGTGCTTGTTAAATGCACACACACACACGATTCCGATGTGCAGCCCTGGTTCAGAAGCCACACCGGCACCCATGCAGGCCCAACCTTGGCTTTGGCCCACCTGGAACCTCCTCTACCATCCTGCCCTCTTTGAGGGTAAAGCTAACTGCCTGGAAAATAAAGTTTTCTCACCAACCACCCTGTGACCCAGAACTTAGCTCTACATGCAAATCTGTCTGGAGTAGGGATGTCAGATTTAGCAAATAAATGGGGCACACTTATACTAAAAAATGTATTCATTGTTTACCTGAAATTCAAATTTAACTGGGTGTCCTGTATTTTATCTGGCAGCCCTGGTCCAGAGAGGAAGGATGCTTCAGATGGAGCTGATTTCCGGGGGCATGGAGGAAGGGGGGAGTTGGAAATATAACTCATTTCCTCAAATTCAAAGAAGAACGCAGCCCTTCTGTGGCCAGGTTGCTGGGGTGGCTTATTTAAGTGCACAGGGGGCCCTCCTTTCTTCTGTAACAAAACCATCCAATCTATACTCACCAAACATTATCCATGGGTTGGATGCCTTCAAACGCAGTATCTCATTAAACCTTCTTAACAGCCCAGTGAAATATTTTAGTGATTATTTGCTTTTTAATGACGAGCCAAGACAAGTCCGAGTGAGTTGCTTAAAGTCACACACCAGTGGAAAAGGGATTTGAACCCACATCTTCTGGCTCTAGGTGAGGGTGCTCACCCACATCCCTGCCTTTTGATTGCCTCAACAAACCGGCATAAAAGAGGTGATAGGTCTTAGAAGATGCCGTAGTTCTGGGCTGAGAGACAGACACCTTGAGCCCAGACTGCCAGGGTTCAAATCCCATTGGGTGCCTCTGAGTGAGTCACTCCAGCCCTCCATGCCTCAGTTTTCCCATCTGTACAATGGAGCCCATCCAAACAAAACTTCCCTAGGGTTGTGTGAGGACTAAATGGCTTAACTGGTCTAAGGCACTTAGAACATGGGCCCTTCCCTCAAGCTTTCTTGTCTCCCTCCATAACAGGCTTTCTAATAAAAGAGCTTAGATGTAGAAAAGGCTTGCTTAAGAACTTCAATATTGAAAACTCTGCTTCCATAAAGAGGGCAAAAGAGAAGTAAAGATGAAATCAAGGCGAATAAAGAGATAGCTGTCTTCCCTCTTTCTTTTCATTATTCAGGAAATAAAATCAGCAGCACAGAGTCCTTGGAGAAAGCCCCTGGTCTGGCATGTGGGCACTAACAGGAAGTAATGAGGTCGCCATGGGCAGTCCCACAAAACGCTCCCCGCCCGAGGAGACCAGGTTTGAGCCGCTGTGCCAGAGGCAGCTCCATTACTCCATAGCAGTGAGATATCTCTCCGTGGATTCCCCTTGCCCTCTCCGGGGCTCCCAGATTCCCAAGCTCCTTCCTTTGCGCGCCAGCCCGGGGTGTGTGTGCGTGTGTGTCGAGGGAGGGGCGCCCGCAAGTTCTGTGCTAAAAGATGGTGTCCTGCCTTCCTCCCGAGGGATGCGCGACCGCCCACCCCTGCCGCTCCTGGTCTGGGCCAGGCCGCTGTCTTCTGCCGCAGACGGCGGTGCGCGCACCCCGCTCTCGCTCCGCGGCTCGCCCGGCGGCCCGCGCGCCCTCCTGGTGCAGCATGCGGGCGCTGTGACGTTCTCGGATAAATGCCGTGTAACTGTGTAGGCGAATGGAAGCTAAAAATAAGAACGGAAAATCTATCATTAAGGTATCATTGCGCCAGCGCAGCTATTTGAAGGCTCCCATGGTCCCCGGCGCCTGCGTTTGAAGCCCGCCTTCAGGCTTTGGGGGGTATTTGCAGAAAACTCCCAGCAGCGGCACGCCAGCCAGACCTGAGAGCGCAGAGGCTGGCGCCGGCAATTATACCAACGCACAAAACAAAATAAAATAAACCCTCACCTTCTTCCGCTCCATTTCACCCCCTGCTTTGTCCTCAGGTTGCTGGGGCAGCCGCCGGGAGTGCGGCTGGATGCTGAAAAGAATTTGACCCGGTCGATTACGCAAAGATTAGCGCTTTCAAATCTATTTCGCGATCTACCTTCCTCCGTCCACCTCGAATTAGAAAAATAAAATACCGGAAGGGGTGAGGGGGTGCGGAACCGTCGGAGGAGAAAATGACAACTGGGTCTTAAACCCGGGTTGACAGTGCGAGGCGGAGGAGCGGGCGCAAAGCCTCAAACTCCGGGGATGGCGACTCTCCGGAGTTCCATTGGGTTAAACGAAAATTGATCTGATTTGCTTTTTAACACCCGAAGGAGAGACTAGCGGAGGAAGGGGGCAGGGTTTGTGTTTGTGTATGTGAGCGCGCGCGCGCGTGTATGTGTGTGCGTGCCCGGGGAGGGGGAGGGGGCGCCAAGGTGCAGCCTGCGCGCTGCTCTGAGCCTTGGCGGGGCTGCGTGCTTGTGTCCCTATCCGCGCTGCTGAAACGGGCTCTTCGAGGGATCGGCGTCACATGACTCCGCCTGCCCCTAGCCAACGCGCAGCTTGCCAGTCCCTCAATTTTCCCGGCTCCGGGGGAGGGTCGGCTGCATCTCCTGGGCCACGGGACTCTGCGGAGCGGAGGAGAGGTTCCGGCAGGGAATGGCACATCTGGATACTGAAAGCCGAGGCTCGGTGCCAGATCCTGAAGTGTAGATATTGGAGGGGTGGGGGTGAGGGAGAGAGAGAGCGAGCGAGCGAGAGAGCGCCAGAGAGAGGCAGCGCACGGCGCACACGGACGGGGGCTGCGAGGTGCCGCGCGGAGAAGATGTAAGCGCGTGGGGTCTCGCTGGCCTCCGAGCACCATGCAGAAGGGGATCCGGCTGAACGATGGCCACGTCGCGTCCTTGGGGCTGCTGGCGCGCAAAGACGGCACGCGTAAAGGCTACCTGAGCAAGAGGAGTTCGGACAACACAAAATGGCAAACCAAGTGGTTCGCACTGCTGCAGAACCTGCTCTTCTACTTCGAGAGCGACTCGAGCTCGCGGCCCTCGGGACTCTACCTGCTGGAGGGCTGCGTCTGCGACCGCGCGCCCTCCCCCAAGCCGACGCTCTCGGCCAAGGAGCCGCTGGAGAAACAGGTGAGGCGAGCTCCGCGTCGGGACCCCCTAGCGCCCGAACCGCGGCCCTCCGGGCGCGGGGCCTTCAGCTGGCCGATGGCGCCCCAACTTTGGTCCCCCACCGTCAAGCGGGTGACTCCGGGGCGAGTAGAGGGAGCAGGGACTGCGGGCGGGGATTGGGAGCAGGCGCTGTTGCCCTTCGCCCGGCGAGCTGAATCCCTGTGGGAGGCGGGCGCAGAGGGGCCGAGATCCGAGATACGGAGGAAGACGGGGTCGGAGTGACCAGACAGAGACTCTGAATCGGGACCAAGGTCTAGCAAAAAACTGTGCTTCCAGTCTCCCTTCTCTCCTTCTCCACAACCCGGGATAGCCCGGTTCGTCTGCCCTAGATGGGGGAGGTATAGTTCCCGGGGCTCAAGGTTGGCAAGGATGAGACCGAGGCGCCCGATCGCCGCGGCCCCCTGCCTCGCAGCAGCTGGGGGCGAAAAAGAGCCTGCGCTATTTAGTGGAGCTAGGGGTTGCGGGGCCTCAGGGGTCTGTTCAGTGCCACCGAGCGGTATTGGGTCCCCAGCAGGCCCCGGGCCCCAGCGATAAACTGAGGGATTCCAAAGACCCTTCAGACGCGCGGTGGTTAGGGCCAGGGCTGCTGCGGAGGCAGCGGGACAAGTAGGCGCTTCCCTCCTCCCCCGCCCCCTGCGCCGCCGCCGCCGCCGCCGCCGCAGTCGCGGCTGTAGCGCTGCCCTAGCGTTTCCTGAGCTGCAAGACTAATGGGCCAGGCCTGGGTCTGCCCGGGTCAGGGTGAGGGTACGCCTTTGGCTGGGAAGTGGGGAAGGGGGCACCAGCAGTCGCCGATTGGGAATACTCAGACAGCGAGAGAGTGTTCCTTAAGCGTGATGCGCTTTCCTGCCTCTGCGAAGAAGGTAAAGTAAATGATACTGGATCTTGAAGATGTCACCACCGTGAGAGACCTAAGGTCTGTAGGATCCCATTAGCTGGTTATTGCCTAGAAGGGGATACTAAGGCTCAAGGAGAGAGATTCACGTGCTCAGGAGTTACAGCCACGCCAAGGTTCTGAGATGGTAACTGAGATCTCAAAAGCCATTGCTGCAGGCAGACCGGTGGTGATCAATCTGGCTGAAATAAAAGTGTGGCTTAAAGTCACTCTCCTCATTGTCAGGAGAGAGATCAAGATCAGAGCTCATTCCCTCCAACACACCTCTTCTTGCCTGCCCTCAGCCCATGGGTGCTGGGAGCTGGAAGCTGGGAAATATGGAGAGGAATTTTCAAGAGTGGGTCTCTGGGAATGACCAGCCACATGTAGGCAGGGCTCCCGAATGTCGAAACGCAGAAAAGAGCAGGCAGCACCTTAAGCTTAGAGCACAGGTGGGTCCTATAGGACTCACCTGAGTGAGCCAGACCCAGACCAGCCCAGAACGCTGCTCTCAACCCTTGATAACTTGCCCATGATCAGCCTTTTAGAACATCACCAGTTCTCACCACCAAGACCCACCAGTGACCTCCAGCTGGAGCCTCCCCTCCATCCCTCAGCTCCCTACACCAGAACCCAAAGTGGAATTCCTGGGCAGGAAGTGGGGGTGAGGGTTTAGAGAAGCCAAACTGGCATTGGGCTCACTGGATATGAAGTCAGGCAGGCGTGAGGTCAACCACAGCCCTGAATGTCAATTCTTCCACTTCCTGGCTGTGTAACCTCAGTTAACACACTAAATCTCTCCAAGCCTCTCTTTTGTAATCTACAAAATGGTATGAAAGTGTGCTCACAATACATTTTAGTGGAATCTAGAAAAATCTTAGTTGAATCTGAATTACACTCACCAGAGCAGGGAACAAAGACTTACTATTATTCAGAGCTGAAAAGAACTTCAGACATTGTCCATCCCTTCCTTCCCATTTTACAGATGGGAAAATTGGGGACTAGAGAAAGGAAAGGAGTTACACACAAAGCTACAGAGTAAGTTAGACCTAGAATTCATCCAATGTCTAAGAATTCCTGAAAATGAGATCCTACACTGATTCCAAATCATTTAACTCTTGGCTCAGGTATTGAATCATGCTAGCAGTAGATCACGGGAGAGGCAGGAGTACAAAACCATATTCACCCATATTCACAGCCATTCGCCCAGAACCTTATCAGTCAAAGATCCTCAAATGTGTTTGCGAAAGGAGCCCTCCTGACTCCGGAGAACAGAATGGGATTGACAGTCTAGTGCTGCCCAACTCAGGGGAAAATTTTTGTCAAATACTCATGCTTCCTCTCATATGCATATATGGATGTTACTTACTACTCTAGAGAGAGGGTTCACCTCATGTGGAAAAGCAGATCCTTCTCCTTTGGCTTTTGGTTTTAGAAGGACACATTTTTTATCCTGGTCCAAGCAGGCAGCTTCCTCCTTGAAAGCCCAGAGATGGTCTCTGAAGGAACAGAAACAAGTCTTGGCTGGGAATCCCCATTGCAGGGACAGGGTCGTATTAGTCAGGGACCAAGCACATAGTAGGTACACAGGAAATGCTTATTGAGCTGAACTTGATGGATTGTGTGTTAATCCTACATTGCAAGTCCTGAGAACTGGCGGGGTGCCAGGTTCTGAGCTAGATCCCAGACTGAAGACTCTTCACTGTCACAGTCCCTGTCACCCATCCCCAGAAGCCAATGGCAGATAAAGAAGAGCATGGCGTGCAGTGCTAGAGGTCTAGGCAGGGTGCTCCAGGGACCTAGAAACTGAGCAGCAGACCCATCCCAGCATGGTACAGTCTCCTGGATGCTGCTAGCATGGCCTGACTGCCTCTGATGCAGCCCCAACATCCTGGAGCTCTGTCTGCGTTCCTGAGGCCTCATTAAATCAGACTGGCACAGCCATGCCCCCGTGCCCACTGGCAGCTGCCCAGCCCCTCCCGGCCTGAGCCCTGCCTGCTGACCCCTAACACTCTCCTCCAGTCCGACAACTCACACATCGAAGGCCTGGGTGCCTTGGACTTCGGGTTTGAGTTCAGCTTCTCTAGAGATTGACCCTTGGTATTTCATACTCGGCTTTAGCACGGAGTCACCCCACGCTGGCTTTTCCCACCCTCATCCCAAGAACCCAGGACCCGGCCAAACCGACCCCAGCATAGCTTCCCACCCCCACACTGGCGTGGTCAAAATGTGGATGCCAGGTTCTTCCTGATTCACTAGGGACAGAGATAAGACCAAGAATGGACAAATCCTTTCAGGCCAGAACCTCACCACTAATGTGGGCAGAGGCTGTGGAAGCTAAAGACCACTGGCGGGTTGCCCAGTAGGGGCCATTCCTAGAGACAATACAGAAGCCCACTCTTGGTCCTCATTTATAGAACACATTACCAGTTGGCCTGGTGGATTTAGATCAGCCATGGCCCTGAGGCTATGAGTGTGCCCACTTTACAGATGAGAAAACAGTCTCCACTGTGGTCACCTAGCAAGGCAGTGGCAGAAATGAGACTAATTCTGTGTTTTTCTCTCTCTGCAGCTGTGCTCTTTCCACCACAAAGCACAGCCTCCTGATACAGCAGCTGTGTAGCACGCTCAGCCTCCCAGCCAATCAGGAAACATAAGCCTGAACTGTGGGAGAACAGGTTGGGCCAAAAGCAGCACCCCTCAGATACAGATACAGGCATAAGTGTGGCACTGACAGCTCTGACTGTGGAATCCTCACACCTGTGGAAAGGCCAACACAGCCGCCCGTGGGTCCCAGAGCCAGGCCCAGCCCCAGCAGGCGTGAGAGCCCACATTAATCATGTGGGTTGCACACCTCCCCACCCATTCCCCCAAACGTTCTTAGAGCTGACATGAAGTTGAAGAGGCTCAGAAATTATTCCTTGAATGGGACAAGGAGGAGCCAGCTCCTTAGCCCTTTACTTGGTGCCAGTGGGGTGAGGGTCTGGGATGGATCACACATACACCAGCCTCCACAAAAATGTCACTATCATTTATCCGTGCCCTCTGTGCCAGGCCTGCGCTAGGTTCTGTGGATACAGAGAAGAATAAAACTTAACCCTTGTCTTCAAAGTACTCAGAGTTGCAGAGAATCCCTCCTCTAGATTCACTCCCCCAGGGGGAATTCTCCTCCTAAAGAGCCTTGGACTCTCCCCCTGCCCCTGTGCTGGTTCAGGAGCTCACAGCCTCAGGGTGTCAGGCTTGGTTTATTGAACAGCCTCAACATTACCCCACCTTGCCCCACTCTAAGTCCCTCTCCACGCAGCACGCAGCCAGAGTGATCATTTAAAAAGCAGATCAGATCATGGTACTTTACCACTGAGAGCATCGATGGCTCCCCAAGACCTTTAGAAAAAATTCAAACTCCCAACCGTGCCCTGGAGGACCCAGCAGGATCCAGCTGTCTCCCAGCCACCCCATTCTCCTCCATCCCCACCCTGCTCGGGCTGCGTCTTCCCACTCCTACCTGAGCCTTCTCCTTCCGACCTCAAGGCCTTTGCAGAAGCTGTTCCTTCTGCCTGGAAGGGTCTCCCGCCCACACTCTCACCCTTTAAACAGCCAGCTCCTTCTCCTGCAGGTCTTAGCTGAGACATCACC
>PVKY010007371.1:0-14999 GCA_004027775.1 Bradypus variegatus | reverse complement strand
CGGTGGCCAGGTGGTTCCCCGAGGTGTGGCCTGTCCTCCGTGGCTGAGGGCACCACCAAGGCCACACTTGCGAATCCTTCTGACTCCTTAAAGGCACCAATTCCCTATCCTTTCCCGAGGGGGGCAGGTGTTCAGAATAAAGGTGGGGGGGGACAGAGGGGGCCCCACCAGCAGCTATAGGAGTCCCAAAAAGGAGGCAGAGCTGTGGCAAATGGGACCAGCCATGGGGTTTCAGTCACTCCAGTCCTGGCGGGAGGGTTTTGGGGGCTGGAACACTGGTCCAATTCTCGGACCCAGTCAAATATGTACTCCCCAAGGGTGTGGTCAGAACTACAGGCACCCCTGGGTCTGCTTGTGGTGACAGAGGTCCCAACTGGGCAGGGGAGCCAGGAATAACAGCTGCAAAATGAGCTCCACCCCAGGTTATGAGGACCATGGTCTGTTTTCTGGCCCAAGTCTTAATTAATGGGAAGGGGGATCTCTACAAAGCAGCGGGCTTTCTCACCTCTCACACTGGACCCCTTCTGTGTCTGGGCTATATTCAAAGCACAGGACATGAGCTCAGGCAGATGCAGCCAAGTCAAAGCTCCTGAGCCCCAGGTTCCCAGTGTATAAAATAGGAAGATGAGAATATTCCAGTGAAACACTGAACATAAAAGCACTTCCCACACAAGGGCTTGCAGCTTCACTGGCTGTTCTTGGTGATGACTTTGTTTCTCTCGCTGCCCAGGGCACTGTCCATTGCACACATCTGAAGGACAAATCTTTTACCACATAAAGGTTTTTATTGAACTCAGATTCAGGGCCCCAAAGCCTGAGGAAAACAAGTGAGGATGGGGGTTGAACTTGGGAGCCCAGACCTCACCCCAGGGTCCCACTCCCCACCCCACCTACCCTCTCACCCTCTTCCTGACTCAGGGAGGGTTTCAACAGCTACCAATCTAATCTACCCATCTCTAATTAAGTGACCCATAGCTCCCTCCCCCCACCCCCTTCTAGCACTTTGCCAAGCCAGGCACCCACCAAAGGGCAGGCTGCTGTCGAGGCTGGAGCCGCTTGCTGCCTGTTTGGCCTCCCTCCAACCCCTCTCCATAGGCCGTTTCTCAGATGTCTCCAGGGCATGTAAATTCCTCCACCCTGGCCCCCTATTCTAGAATCCTCCACTCCAACTTGCCTCCAACTTTTCCACTGTTCTCTCAAAGGTTTTCCTACCTCCCTGCCCACTTCCTCTTCTGTCCACCCCCTCCCAACCCCTGGTGGAGCCCAGGTCAGCGCCGGCCAGCTGCGTGGGTCCGCTGGTGGCGGATGAGGTCGGAGCTCTGAGAGAAGGCCTTTCCACAGTCATCGCACTTGTAGGGCCGCTCGCCGCTGTGGACTCGGTGATGCTGCAGCAGTGTAGAGGAGCGGCAGAAGCCCTTGCCACACACGGCGCACCGGTAGGGCCGCTCACCCGTGTGGGAACGCTGGTGCTGGATCAGCGTGGAGGAGCGATTGAAGGTTTTGCCACAGTCAGGGCAGCTGTAGGTGCGGCCCGGCAGGTGGGTGCGGGCGTGGATGGCCAGCACAGAGCTCTGGCCGAAGCGCTTGCCACACTCAGGGCACTTGAAGGGCTTCTCGCGGGAATGGCTGCGGGCATGGGGGATAAGTGCCGAGCGCTGGGAGAAGCTCTTGCCACAGATGCCACAGCTGAAAGGCCTTTGCCCGGTGTGTACTCTCTGGTGGCTGCGCAGGGACGAGTTCTGGCTGTAGCATTTGCCACACTCGGGGCAGCTATAGGGCCGCTCGTGGCTGTGGGTGCGCTGGTGCCGCAGGAGGTAGGAGCTGTCGCCAAAGGCTTTGCCACAATGCGGGCACTTGTAGGGCTTCTGGCCCGAGTGGGTGCGCTGGTGGCGGAGCAGGTAAGAGCTGTCGGCAAAGGCCTTGCCGCATCGGGGACACTTGTAGGGCCGCTCGCCCGTGTGGGTACGCTGGTGTTTGATGAGGTCAGAGCTCTGGGAGAAGGCCTTACTACAGACCTCGCACTTGTATGGCTTCTCCCCAGTGTGGATGCGCTGGTGCTGGATCAGGGTGGAGCCCCGCCCGAAACTCTTTCCGCAGATGCCGCAGATGTTAGGCCGGGGGCCCTGCCCACCCCTGGCCCGGCCTCCCCGCCGGCCTGGACCCCGAAGGGCTCCTGTTAGGACCAAGGGATTCTGGAGCACCTCAAACTGTGGTGTAGCCAGCAAGGCTCCTGTAGGCATCTCAAAAGGTGGCCCTAGGGGCAGGTCCCCTGTGGGCTGGTCCCCAAATCCCTGGGTGAAGGAGTCTAGGGGGTGGACTCCCAAGGGGATACTTAGGGGGTTAGGATTCTTTTCCTCAGGGTTCAGAAGCATCTCTGCACCTTCCTGGGATTTGGAACTTTGATTTTCAAATTCAGGACTTTGGGTTTTTAACTCAGGATTCTGGGGTTCAAACCCAGGGTTCTGGGGTTCATACCCTGGGCTCTGAGATTCATAGCCAGGGCTCCGGGGTTCATAGCCAGGGCTCTTGGGTTGGTACCCAGGGCTCCGGGGTTCATAGCCAGGGCTCTTGGGCTCATACCCAGGGCTTTGGGGTTCATACATGGGGCTCCGGGGTTCAAACTCAGAGCTCTGAGAATCTGATTCAGGGCTTCTGGGTGCAAACTCAGGGCTTGGCGGTACAAGCCCAGGGCTTTGGGACTCAAAACCGGGGCTTTCGGGCTCAAACCTGGGGCTCTGGGGTTCAAACTCTGGGCTTTGTGACCCAAACCCAGGGCTCTGCGGTTCAAGCCCAAATGGTATCTCTTCGACCTCATAGTCTCCAGTGCCTTCCTGCTGAGAAATTTCCTCTTCCTCATTCTCACTCACGTTGCCTGCAGGATCAAAGAATTACAGAAAACCCAGTTTGCGTGGGACCTGGAAGGGCATTTGTTCCCACCATTCCTTGCCACAAACCTCTCCCTCCGACCCAAGCAGGGTCGCTGGCCCTTGGGGAGGTGCTGAAATTCCCAACCCGCAACCCCCCTCGGCCAACCTAGCCACTCAGTCCCCGGCCCCCGCCTCCTCCAAGTCCCAAGTGCCCAGGCCCCGGCCTCGGCCCTCTTCTTCTCGCACGAACCACTGCCCCTCCTGCTCCCCGGAGAAGCAATCCCTCCCTCACCTGTGAGGGACCCTTCGGGGCTCCCCATTTCGTCAGGACTTTGCACATCTCGGGACTCGAGGCCCCACGGCGACGCCTCCCGCTCCATCCCTGCCGGCTCCCAGTGCGGCGGCGACGGCGAACGATCCTGCGACCCGGCCTGAGTGCCCTGAAACCCGGGCCCTCGCCGCTTGCCCGCTCAGCACCGCCCAGGGACCCGGCTGCCCAGCCTCGGCCCCCGAGGCCGGACGTCTTGACCCTGGGCCTCTCCCGCCAGCAGGGCCCCTCCCCTCCCCGCGGTCCCGCCCCCCCGACAAGGTCCCTGCTTGGCTTGTGGCCCTCACAGGCTCCCTCGCGTCGTGGCCTCGGGAGACGAGGGGCTTCACGACGGGCTCTGCTGCCCCCGGACACAGCTTCCCGCCCGGGACCCCGTCGTCTGGCCCCCCAGCCCCGGGCTGGGCTGCGGCTGGCCGACCCCCTCCACCCCCCCACCCCCCGCACAGGAAGTGTCCGTCCGCGGCCAGTTCCCCCCGCTGGCTAACGCCGCGGCCTCTCTAGGAGCGGCTGGAGGTGGAAACTCGTTGGCATTAACCCTGGGCTGGATAGCCCGTGCACTGGGGCAGGGCCGGGGGCCGACGGGGCGCCTCGGGGCTGGCAGGAGGGGCTGGGCCAAATTGTGCGCTTATGTCCTAGGTCTCCGTCCATGCAGGGGCCTGTCTGTCCGTCTTCCGGGCCCTGCGCCCATCAGTGCGTGTGGCCAAGGGCGAGGCGACAAGCGAGACCAAGGTCAGCAAGAAGGAGCGACGCTACCCGGCGCCAGCGGGGGCGGCCTCTAGCTCTCCTCCCCTCCCGGGCCTCAGGGTCAGCTCCGGCCGCTCCTCGGGAACCTGGACCGAACCCCCTCGGACTCATCGAGGCCCTAGAGCCTGGGACCCCTTCCTCGTACTCCACCCCGCCACCGGCCCCCCCCTCGGATATCTCAATTCCCCCGCCCCCGCCTCGGGAGGGCTGGGACGGTTGCCAAGGCGACAGCCCCGCCTCCCGTTTACCAAGGTACCGTCCCTACCGCCCAGAGAGCTCAGCGACTGGCCAATGGAACTCGTGTTGTCACCGCCCCTTCCCCTCCCATCCCACCGGTGTGAGGCGTTAGGGGTCGCCAGGGAACGCAAGGCACCTTTCTGATTGGCTGGAGGGCGCGAGGTTCCACGCCCCCACCCACCCAGTCCGCCAGAAGCGCCTGCAGGGGTGAGTGGGAAGTCCTTGGCGTCTCCCCTCGAGCCCAGCCTGTACTTTCAGCGCTTTTCCCGCCCCCATTTACCCTCCATTATGGTTTATCTCTCTGAAGAATAAACGCCAAGGGATCTGAGGGCAGATACCCTTCCTCCCCCGGTCTCCCTGACAGCCCCCTCCCCGCACTTCCCCACTTCCCACGGATTCTGGGAGCTGGAGGGGGCAGCCCGGGGATCCTCCAGCTGAGGGGAGGCTCCTTTTTTGTGTGTCATCCTGTCCCCAAAGCCTGGAAACCTTAATCCCTGGTTCCGCATATTCTCAAGAGAGGCCGAATCCTGTAGGCATTCCTCCCTGTCAGCTGAGGAGGGGAAGTGGGCAGAGAACCAGCTGGCCTTGAAGGCAGCTTAGAATTCCCCAGTCCCGTCTAACTTGATTGGAGGCCTTTAGATGTTGGGAACCCGAGAAACACTGCCCCAGGTGAAGCTTTGAATCAAGGAGAAAGTGACCTGGAAAGACAACTTAATGGGCTCCAGTTCTTGTCCCTTTCCTCACCTTCCTGCTGGAACTAGTTTGGTAGCGTGCTTGACAGCTAGTGAGCCAAATTCTCCCATGTGAATGATGCAGGAGCTATGGAGTCTGTGTTTTCTTTCCTGCCTACCTGAACAAACAGAAAAAACTGATCAGGAGGAAAGGTGGTTATCTTCCATTCACCAGAAAAGAGCTAAGAATAAGAAATTTGGAGAATTCCAAGTGCTAAAAGGCTGGAGAGAATGATCTCAATAGAATCACAGAGACCTTCCTACAAATGAAGATCTTCCTTTCTGCCCTCCATGCCTCTTTCCCATCCTAATGTCCGTGGGGTTTCCCCTAAAACCTTTTCTAAGAATGGCTTCCACCAATGTCCAGCACTAAAGTCCAGCACACAGGCAGGACCCCCTACAAGTGCACAGCTGAGGGAACAGTTGGACCTGGAGCATCCCCAGTGCACTCCCACAGGTGAGAAATACCTCCTTCACAAGACACTTTTCTCTGGCCTCCAACCTGCTTATTCATGTCAGCGAGCAGCTGTACCCTGCAAAGTGTGTGGCAAGGCCTCTGGTCCACAGCTTGCCCTCTTCATATCATGGGTCCCAAGCCCCCAGTGTGACAGGACCTGGGCCAGAGCTTCCACATGCTAATTCAGCCTCAATGGTGCTAGTGAGAGAAAAGCAGCAACCTCCAGGCAGCCTCCCCAGCACCACAGCCCTGTCTGTGGAACTGGCCTTGGAGAGGCCAGCCTCTGCCCACCACATGCTCACAGCTGTGAAAGGTTCCAAGCACAGGGACACCTCTGATGAGAGCTCCAACTTAAAGCAGCACCGGCTCATCCAAGGCAGGAAAAACCCAGGAGTCACGGAGCCTTGTTCTGCTGTGTCTACAGTGAGGAGCTGTGGGCATGTCCTAAATTTGGCAGCCACTTTGTCCAGGAACCAGCAGCCATTCTGCATGTACCCAGGGCTCATGGTCCAGCAACTTGGCCAACACAGCAGGCCCCACACAAGACAGAGCCCTCACAAAGGCCGTCAGTGTGAGAGGGGCCTCTGAGTGAATCGCACATGAAGGACAAGACCTGTAAGAGTCCCTCTGTCAGATGCTAGATGAGATGGCCTAGGATACTGAACTTGATTTGAGGCACCCAGGAGGAGGCCAGCTATTGCATGGAGGCCCTTCTGGAGGAAAAATGGGGGTCTCTGCGAATGATGTCATCCCTGGCCTGACACAGTTGGAACAGGCCCTGGAACCAACCCTGACTCTTGCAAAACAAAGAGCAGCTAAAAGGTGACTTTTTTTGTTGTTGAAAGCAGTGTTTTCAAACTACAGGAAGCAAAAGATTCCATCCCTATAGATCCTAATCAGTAGGCTAAGGGCAGGGCCTGGGGAGCAACATTTTTAAAAGGTATGCCATCTGATTCTGTGACGGGGGGGATTTAGTTTGAAAACTGGCCTAGGAGACATCTTAAACTTCTTTGGGATACATTTTTGCACATCCAGTTCCTAGAAAAAGGCATATACATAAAATATTCCGAGGTACTCTGGGGTCTTTGCAGATCAAATGAATTTCCTCCCTCTTTTTACAGGCTTGGGAAGCTAGAGATCGGCCATGTCGTCGAGGGGTTTACTTCTCACTCGTGCTGGCCTTGCAGAGATGGTGCTCATTCTGTCTGGTACAGACAAGCATTTCTCCTGGCCTGGTCCAAACACCAATTAAGCCCTAGAAAAGCCTTCTTCCTGGCTTAAAAAAATTGCTTCTGTGGTGACAGAGAAAAAGGGTGCCCTTTGATGGAAAGCATCCATGCCAAGAAATGAGGAGCTAAGAATGGATGAAGGCTGAAGCTGAAAGGCTTCACAACACTCAAAAAATACTGCTGGGATAGTCACGGTTGGTTCACGAGGGCAGGAAGCCAAGAAGTGGGCTCTGGTTTCTGGGCCCTAAGCAAGTATTGCAAATTTCAAAGTAACAGAGAAAGTTGTAATTATGGCACCCTTGATGGCACGCTGAGGGCAGGGCCAGGTCAGGCTTCAAGTCTGGGCTGAGAACCTGTGTTGCAAGCTGGGCTTTACCCAGGCCGTGCGGAGGCTTAAGGCGGGGACGGGGTTGTACCCTAGCTCCTCTGGGGGATTAACGGCAGGCACAGAGGTAGCTCCTCCTGCCACGGTGCTTTTTCTTACTCCATGGCCACCTTGTGACAAAGGGGCACATGAAGCAGTCCTCCCCCAGACAAGCTTAGGGTCAGGGAGGCTTGGTGGAGTCAGATGTGATGATTAGGTTGGAGTCAAGCCAGCTCATTACTTCACCTGAACGGTGTTTATCCCAAAACTTCTCTCTTCCTTTAGCCATTTCTCCAGATCAACAAATCCAGTTTCTCTCTCCCCAAAGTAGGCCAGACACAGGGCTAAGATGGGTGAAAAGGACAAATGCACACAGGCCAGCAGAGGACAGGAGCCTGCCTGGAGGCAGGATGGGGTCTCCCTGGGACTGGCTGCTTCTGTCATCTGGACAAAGTGGGACTCTAACCACAAAGGAACTAGAGATAGATGGATAACAGAGTCAGAAGGTGGGAGGGGAGGGATTCTGGGCCGAGCCTGGGATTATAGATGGCTGCAGTCCCCTCTGGTTACAGATCTAACTCCAACTGTTCCTTGCCTTGTCCCTATTTGTTCATGACAGTGGGTATTTAGGCGAAGATGCAAGCTTTGCTTTTGACATAACAGACCAAGGAAAGGGAGAAGCCAGCTTAAGAGGACAGCTCCAAAAAAAGCCTTGGGATGTCTGGGGCCCATGCAGGGAGCCCCATACCAGGACATGGTGCAGGAGACCGAGGGCACCTGGGCACACTCAGTGACAGTCCCCCCCCCCCACTCACCTGGCCCCAGATCCCCATACACCTGGCCACTTGTCTTGTACCTGGGCTTCACCTGACACTGGACTAGTCTGTCCCTAGTCCCAGTCAGTGCCTAGGTGTCAGCACAGGGAATGTGTGGACAGATGTCTCCAGAACCTTGGCTGAGACACTGACAAAGAACTCAGGAATGGTGTGGTAGAGACAGTAGAGAACTAGGAGCCCTGGAGTCTCTCTCTTTGTGTGACGTGGACAGGTTGCTTATGCTTCCCTGGTCTCAGTATCCCTAACTGCCAAAGGAGGGGAAACTAAGATCTCCAGTTCAAAGATGTGTTGAAGTGCTCCTGACTGGGTCTATGGTGGCTGAGAAGGCAGGACGCAGAGGGCTTCCAGGGGGGCCCGAGGAGGACCGGAGAGAGCTCAGTGTCTTTCCCTTCAAAACCAGGAAGTGCCGGTCAGCTGAGAGTGGTGCTGTGGCGGCAGAGGCTTCGCTCAACTGCCTCTTCCTGACTGGGCTGCCCTCACTAAGCAAGCTGCTCCCTCCCCCAGGGCGACACCCGAGCTGCTGGGCAGGACACTACTTTGTCTACCTTAAAATGCCATACAAGCAAAGATCTCAACGCTCTTTTACTTCTTTCCTACCACATTTTCACAGGTATGTTTCTTACCTGAATCCCTGAGGGAAAACCTGAATGCTGTAGACCAGAGTTTGCAAACACCAATGACTCCAAGCACCCAGCAGGTTGTGTAAATGAATGGAAAGTGCCCGATGGAGAATGCCTGCTTTGACGAAAACATGGGTTTGAAAAAACTTCACTTGCCTCTTTGCTCTACTACAGGAAAAACACCCAAAACAACTAAAGCACAAGCACCACCACAAATGGCAACTAATACCTGGACTTGGAGCCAGGAGCCAATGAGGAGTGAGTGGCTAGTTGGAGGAAACTGGAGAGCACGGGCTCTGTGGAAAGTGGCAGCTGCTACTTGGCTCTGACCACTGTGGTTTGGTGGCAGTTCAGGCCAAGCTGCCAAATCTTTGCATTTTCTGAGAAGCCAGAAACATGGATTTTTATGTGAAATATCAGGATTTTTCAATCTTGACCACTAATTCCTAACACCTTAAAGGGCTGCCTGGACCAAACAAGGTGGTGGCTGCAGGCCAGATTCAACACATGGGGCACTTGGTTTTTAACTTCTGCAATAAAGTAAAAAGACAGTGGATAAAACAAGGTTCTCCTCTACCCCCAAACTCCCCAACACATCAGAATGGCGGTCGAGTGGGGGCTTTTACCTTGGCCCTAACTCATCAACAGGGGATCCTAGAGTCTGGGGCAGTAGAGAGTGAGGTATCAGCAGATTAAGCTAGTGAGGACTAAGACAAGACTGTCCTCATTCCCCAGGAATCCTGTGGCTTCCCTGGATGCTGCATTAGAGGCTAAGATCCCAGTATCCAGCTTGGACCTGAGGCAAAGTCTAGATCTTCACCCTCTGCCTTGCCCCTTCAAGGCTGTCACCCACACTCTTGGAAAATCTCTGGGTAGTGCTGGAAGCCCACGGGTGGGTCCAGGTTCCCTTGGCCAGGGGCCCGGGACACAGGCAACCCACTGGCCCCCCGGCCCTGGCACCCCCTAGCCCCAGGCCTATGGACCCACTGGTGCTTGGCCATGGCTGACTTCTGGCTGAAGCACCTGCCACACTGGGGACAGGGGTAGGGGCGCTCGCCACTGTGGGTACGTCTGTGGGCCGCCATTTCGGAGCTCTGCCGGAAGCAGCGCCCGCAGTCTGGGCACGGGTAGGGCTTCTCGCCCGTATGGGTGCGCATGTGGCGCCGAAGGTCTGAGGCGTGGGCAAAGGCGCGGCCGCAGTCTGGGCAGGGGAAGGGGGTCTCGCCACTGTGGACGCGCTGGTGCTGGTAGAGGGCAGAGCTCTGGCTGAAGCAGCGGCCACAGTCAGCACAGTGGTAAGGCTTCTCGCCCGTGTGGACCCGGAGGTGGGTGGTGAGGGCAGAGCGCTGGGTGAAGGCCCGGCCGCAGTCAGGACAGCGGTGGGGCCGCTCTCCGCGGTGGATGGCCCGGTGCTTGCTCAGGGAGGAGGCCTGGCTGAAGCCCTTTTCACAGTCAGGGCAATGGAACGGCTTCTGGCCCGTGTGGGTGTACAGGTGCTCTACCAGAGTGGAGCGCCAGGCAAAACTCTTCCCGCACATGTAACAGCCATGGCGCTGGTCCGCTCGGGGGATGGGTGGATGGGCACAGAGTTGGAAGCGGCCCCGGCGAGGTGCCTTGGATGGTGGCTCCAAACCCTCAGAGAGCCCAGCAGGATGGGATCTGAGAGCCTTTGGCTCAGGAGGCTGAGCATCTATGGAAAAGATCTTCTCCAGCACCTTGGTTCCTTCCCTTTGTCCTGTCTCCTTGTTTCTGGAATCTGCTGGGAGAGAAGGGAAAGCTCAGGTCCTGGTTTATCCTGGTCCTTGAGTTCCACACCTCACAGGATGACAGTGAAGCCTCTCACATACAACTACCTTCTGGACACACAGTTGCCTGTGGGACTCAGTTCTGTTCAGGCAGGGACGCTAGGAGGGATACCTTCTCCTAGCTGGAGGGCCAGAAAGAGGGGGCAGAAGAGAAGGCGAATTCTGCCTCCGGTTTAAGGAAAGCTGGCGGAGGGGGGATTGTGTGGCAACATGTGAGCTGGATCATGAAGGGTGAATGGGTGCTGGGGGACGGTTCAGGCAGCAGGAACAGCCCAAGGGAGAGCAACAACGTGGCTGGCACTGACAAATGAAGCAGGGCCAAGCGCTGTGCAAGGGCTGAAAGGAGAAACTGGAAGTCCAGATAAAGGAGGCTAGGATGGTATAACAAAAAAGCAAATAAGCTAAAACACAGGGGGTGGCAGACAAAATTGTGGGAGGGATGATGTGGGTGGGGTACAACCAACAGAGCTTAGTGACCAACTAGCAGCTCCCAAAGTCTGGGTCTGACACCTTCCCTCCAGGAAGGCCTAAGTCATAATCCCAGCCCCTCTCCATGTGAATCCAGAAGCCAGGTATAATAACCTTAGCTGGGAAAACTATGTAGGGAAGAAATAGATAAGCAGGCACAGAGGAAGTCCCTATGGGTACCCAATACCTCACCTCGGTCTGCTTCCGTCAAACACTGCCTCGCAGCCGGATCCTGGGCATCCGGACTCCACAGTTCGGCCTCTTCCTCCACCCAGGAGATAAGAGCTGGCTTGGTGCCCCGGAATCCTGTGGGAGAAGAAGGTAAACCCCACGCTGAAGGGACGCGGCCCCACGCGGTCCCGGCTGCCGGGACCTAAGGCCTCCCACTCTACATGAGACCCAGAGACCCAGCCGGGTGTACGGGGGAGCCGGAGCCAGGCGCGTGGGTGGGGCTCTCACCGAGCGTGCCCAGGTGGTCGTAGGTCTCCCGCATCACGTCCCGGTACAGGGCTCTCTGCAGGGGGCGCAGACACCCCCACTCCTCCCGGGAGAAGTACACGGCCACGTCCGCGAACCTCACGGCCTCGGCTGTCCTCCCCTCGGGACCCGCTGCGTTTGGTTCCCGGGCGGGGAGCGGGGCCAGAGGCGGCGCCATGGGAACTGCCACCCGGGCGACCCCGCAACCGTCTCTGCTTGCCAGGCCTGGGTCTGCGGAGCCTTCCCGACTCAAGAAGCGCCGGCCCGGCCCTGACCCAAGGGTCGGAGTGCGGTCATTAAAGCCGAGATAGACCCGGAACAGGCCTCACGAGGGCCCACTAGAGTGGATAACAACTGAAGAGTCGATGGCTGAAGGTACCTAGAGAATGAGAACTGGCAGATGCCTTAAAAAAAATGGCGGCAACGCGGACTCAGGAACTTTGCTCCTACGCAATCGTGCCCACCGATGACGTCAGCCCGGCCTCTCCAGGGCGCTTTGTCTCCGAGCCCTCAGCCAAAATGGCCGCGACGGCTACAAGTGCCAGAGAACGCGCACGTCGACGGGTCAGACCTGAAACCAAGCCGTACACCCACTGGTCCCCGCCGGGCCGCACGCGTTCAGAGTGGAGGCAGAATTGCTGCGTGGCCCTGTCCGCACAGATGCTTGCAGACGCCGCGCCTGGAGGCATGGACACAGCCCCGCCCCCTGACAAGCCCCGCCCCTAGCAAGCCCTGTCCCGGCCTACTCCTAGGTGAGGCGGAAACAAAGGATCGCTCAGTGTCAGGTTAGCACGAGGACACCCTAGTTCAAATCCCGGCCGGGGCCGTTGTGTGTGTGAACTCAGACGTTGTTTTCCATCTCTGACCTGCCGGCTTTCATCTGGTGGGTGCTTTTTCCCACAGCCGGGGAAGAGGTGATCACAGCACAAGACGGAGGGCAAGGAGCTTGACCAAGGGGGGAGGTTTGTTGCAAGGTGGTCTGGAAAAGGGTGAGGATGCAGAGGTAGTTGCTCAGGGGACGTGGACCCCAGCCCTGTCTCTCCCAGCCTCTTGGGTCCCCGAAGGACACACGACAGGATGAAAAATTTTCGTTGAGCCATGGCATTTTGTCACTTGACAGTGTCCCCCTCCCCCTCCCCACCATGGCTTCCATCACCACAGGCCTGGAAGACTCTGGATAATGCAGGAAGCTCACAGCCGGCTCTGGGCCCTTCTGGGGAAGGACCCAGGCAGTAATCGCATTCCTGGGGGTCAGCCTCTTTGGCCCATGGTGCCACTGGGGACCCCCACTGCCCACCTCTGGCTGAAGCACCTTACACAACAGGAACACACTTGCTTGTGTGGATTAACAGGTGGCACAAGGGGTACTGTGCTCAGGACTATAAAGAAAGATAGACATAGGATGGCAGTTCTAAAGGGGCTGCCAGCATGGGGCAGGAGAGCTCCAGCAGGAATTTCTAGGATATGGCATTTGAGAAGGGCAATGAGGGATGTTATATTTGGAGGTGTAGATTGTAGGAAACAGAACATTAAGAGCAAAGGCTTTTTAAGCCAGAGGTGTGTCCAGAGAACAAAGATTCCATTGTGACTGGAGCCAAATGGGATTTTCACCTGTGGGGAACAAGTTGGCTTGAATTCCAGGTCAGTATGGGCTCTGAACTATCCACCCCCAGGTGGACAGTTTTTTGGTTTTTTTTTTTAATCTTGAAAATATATATAATGTATATGTAACAGAAAATTTGTCATCTTGGACATTTTTGTGTGCAATTCAGTGGCATTAAGTATATTCACAATGTTGTGCAACGAACACTATTTATTTCTAAAACTTTTCCATCATTCCAAACTGAAACTCTGTGCCCATTAAGCAATAACTCCCTGTACTCCCTTCTCCTAGCCCTTAGTAATCTTTAATATACTGTTTCTATGAATTTGCTAGTCCAGATATAAGTGGAAGTATACAATATTTGTCCTTTTGTGTTTGGCTTATTTCACTTAATATATTTCCAAGGTTCATGTTGCAGCACGTTTCAGCACTTCATTCATTTTTATGGTTGAATAATATTCCATTTTATATACATATATGCCCCGACCGGCGGGGCAAAATCGAACCTGGACCTGAAAGGGGGAGTGAGAATGGGGGGGGCAAGAGACGCGAAGAAGAGAGACAAGACAGGATTCTGATCAAGTCTCTCATTTACTGAGGGAAATTCCAGGGTTTATATAGAGGGTGAAAGGGAGGGATACAGAAGCGCGTGAAAAAACTTCAACTAAGCAATTTACCATTGGTTCTTAGCTGCAACTAGGCATTTAGCTATAGGCTCTAGGAGACAAAGAACATCTCAGCTATTGGCTTTAGAAGAGGAAGTTTGAGAGAAGAATCTTGGAAAGCCCCAGCAACAGGCTGAGACCACAAACGGCCGATTTACGGGTGGGGCTAGTTTACTGGAAGGTGAAACTAAGATTAGAGAAGTTGAAACTTAAGAAAGAAGGCAAGGGAACAGGAATTTAACTCAGCTCAGCTTGTAAAACGGCTCTTGGTTATGAAGTGGCCAAGCAGATGCCAAAACGCTTTCCACACATATATACACACACACATACATACTACGTTTTATTTATCTGTTATCTGTCAATAGACACGGGTTGCTTTCACCTTTTGGCTATTGTGAATAATGCTATTAACGTTAGTGTACAAGAATCTGTTCAAGTCCCTGTTTCCGTGGGGTAATTCTATGTTCAACTTTTCAAGGAACCACCAAACTGTTTTCCACGGTGACTGAACCATTTCACATTCCCAGCAACAATGCAGGCAGGTTCCAATTTCTCCACATCCCAGTCAACAGGCTCTGAGCTTTTTGCAGGAGGTCCTGGTAGCCACTGCAGGTGTCTGGCCCAGGAAGGCTCAGTTATGAATTTCAGTCATTCTGGTTTGGCGGGGATCACGAGAAGCGGAGTCCCCTTGCAGCAGGAGTCAGGAGACTCAAGTGCCTGAACCTGACCACACCACCCACCCCCTTCCAGAGATCTGGGCCCACCAGACCTCACCCAGCACGCCCGAGTGGCCGTAGGTTCTTCGCCGCAGACATCCCCACTCTGCCGGGGAGAAGTACACTGCCACGTCCGCAAGCCTCACGGCCCTCAGCCTCCCTCCCTCTTCTGTCAGGGCTGGCCTCCCCAGGTACATCTCAGGGAGCGAAGCCCGGGACAGGGTCTTGGACTTCCCGGTTCCCGGAAGGCTGGTGACCGGAAATAGCTTCACGTGGAGCAGCTCTATAATGTCGGAAAAATGGCCGGTTGGGCGCATTCAGTGGGCCGGGACTGAGAAAAATGAAGGCGCCTTCCGAAAAGATGATGGCGCTCTACCTTCATCCCATTTTAGGGAAAGGCATTTAAGAGCCTGAACGCTGGTGGGTTTGATGACCTGGGTTGTTTTGTCGAGCAATCTTCTCTTGCCTGTAGTTAAGATGGCTGCGGCCGCTTCGGAGTCCAGGTCAGCTGGCGTGAAAGGTGAGGCTCGGGTGTGTGATCGTGGGTGGCGGTGGATGGCCCAGAAGAGCGGGAGACCGCCCCAGGACTGAAGGGACCTGACACCTCCTCCTCAGTCCTTTCAGGAAGGCCTACTCATTCTCCTTGAGTACCTCTTTGTTGCTCAGATGTGGCCCTCTCTAACTGAGCCACCTTGGCAGGTAAACTCACTGCCCTCCCCCCTACATGGGACCCGACTCCCAGGGGTGTAAATCTCCCTGACAACGCAGGGTATGACTCCTGGGGATGAATCTGGACCCAGCATGGTGGGATTGAGAGTATCTTCTTGACCAAAAGGGGGATGCAAAATGAGA
>PVKY010007369.1:0-15008 GCA_004027775.1 Bradypus variegatus | reverse complement strand
GACTCTCTAGCAAGCCTGTTGTTGAGGAATTTCTCCTCTAAGGTCTCTTCCAACTCTGAGAGCAAAAGACTAATGCATGCTCAGGGTTAACAATCCCACAGCAGCACAAAGGAAGGGCCATTCACAGAAGCTTGAAGATGGAAAGGAACAGGGAGTGCAGAGCCCAAGCGGGTCTCTAATTTAGGAGATACCTAAATCTTGTGTGGGATTCAGGAGATCCAGTCCCTAAGTCCACAGAGGCCGACTGCACGGTCTCCTAAGTTACCCTATTGCATGCCGCCTAGGAAGTCTTAACTTCTGGGTAACCTTTTTCTTTTTAAGATTGAAGAGCCAAATCTATGAGGTTGAGTCCTGCTCCCTAACTTATTAAGGCTCTTACACTAATTGCCACCTGCCTCTAGTCTTTCAAAGCTGGATGTAGATAGATAAATGTGCCGCACGCACATTCCTGAAGCCATCCATAAGTTTAGAGAGACTCACTTCTTCCCGGGCGTGCCATGTTCTTTCCCATCTCGAAGTCCGTGGATACGCTGTTCCTTTTCCTGGAATGCTCTTCTCTTCCTTGTTTGTATGGAAAAAACCCTTCTGCCTTTCAGGGCATGCTTTAAAGGCACCCTCAGTAATGTTTTTCTTGCCTGCCCCAGGCTGAGCAAGTGGCTCCTTCCTTGTGCTATGAAGCCTTCCTTGAACATTTTGTGCACACGTCTAATATGGAACTTGCCACTTTAGACTATAATACATTCTTTGGGTTTTTCCAAGGTAGGCTTGGTTTCTTACTCACACTGTAATTCCTAACACCCACCCCAGTGTGCCTTTTATATAGGCAGCGCTCAAAGGCATGCCTAGATGAATGGTGACCTAGTTCAGTGATCTTGGTATGTCATTCATTTATAAAATAAAATAAACCTATTCACTGAATGATTGCTCCTGATAGCTCTGTCTGTAACAGCCAAGAGTTAAACAACCAAAATGTCTCTCAATAGGAGAATGTTCAAGCCATACCATGGACTATGCCTACTAGGCAAAGAAAAGGTACAATCTACTGATACTTGCAAAAACTTGGATGGATCCCAAGGGGATTATGCTGAGTGTAAGGAAAGCTAATCTCAAAAGGTTGCAAACTGTGTGATTCCATTTATATAACATTCATGAAATGACAAAATAATAGAAACAGAGAGCAATCAGTAGTTGTCAGGTTTTAGGGGTGGTGAGGAGGAAGCGGGTGGGAGAGACTAATAAGGGGGCTCTCCAGAGACATGGTTCTGCATCTTGATTACAGTGGTAGTTACACAGATCTCCTCATGTGATAGTTTTTGATAGATTGGGTATTTCGATATCCTGGTTTTGACACCGTACTATATTTATGTAAAATGTAACCACTGGGGAAAACTGGGTAAAGGTACGTGGGACCTTTCTACTATCTTTGCAATTTCCTGTGGATCTATGGTTATCTCAAAACAAAAAGTTAAAAAAAAATTAAAAACAATAGAAACCTGTCTTCTGAGGTCCTTTCTAGTTGACAAGTGGGTGTGTCTGTATCGCACAATAACCTCTCACATTTCTTAATGCTTTATAATTTCAAAATGCTTCCACATAGATCAAATTACATCATTTCAAAATTACAGCAACTCCTTGAAATAGCTGTTCTTATGTCCATCTTACAGATAAGGAAACGAAGGCTCAGTGATTTGCCGAGGGTCATACAGCTAGAATGTGGAAAAGCCAGGACTCAAATCTGGCTTGATAATGATTTCTACAGACCTCAGTTTTCTCATCTGAGAAATAAGGGGATTTGATTAAGATGGCCTCTAAAGGTACATCCAGCTATCACACCGTAAGGCATGCATGCTTTCTATGCCTAGCTTTCCTACATCTGACATAGCACGGAAGGCTGGTGATGTGAAGGAGAGAGAGACTGGACTGCAGGTCAGTGTTAAGAACTATGGAGAAGGCAGGTCTACAGAGGAATTAGTGCTACATAGCATCTGAATGGAGGCATTAGACTCCATCCCCAAATCTGCATTCTCCCAAGGCTAAGAACTATTGGGAGGAGAATCCGAGCGGGCTCTTGGCTCTCCATGTTCCCAGGAGGCCTGCCTCACAGGCTGCTGCTGCTCCGACACATCTCGCTCCCCCACTCCCCGTCTCCTGGGCTTCATTCCGTCACAACCCACCAACCCCAATTAATGACACTCTCCACTCCAAGGAGAGCGAACTGTGAAGAATGTCTTACCAGATTAGTGAAGATATATGTATAATAGGCCGACACCATTCCCAGTTCAGCTGCCTGCAGAGGGAAGAGAAGGAGATTAGAGAAAAAAACAAAAAACTACCTGAAATGGATGAGCAGAAAAGGCCCTATGTGCCCGCCATTTGTGGGACCCTCCACCCTTGGGCACCATGCAGAGTAGAACATCTTCATTGGTTCTTCTATTGCTCTTGAGCTTGGAGGAGAGCAAATAGAAACACTGGCCTCTAAACCCTACTCCCCACCCCTGCAGTGACACTCACAGTAGCTGACATTTTTCTGCATAACACACTCCCATGGATATAATAAGATTGTTTGGAAATCAAAAAGTCTTTAAGGGGAATGAAGCAAATAAAACAGACCAGATCATAGAAATTCATAATCACTGCAACTGCTTTCAATAACTATGGCTAACCCTTACCCACTAATTTGTACCTGCCAGGCATTATGAAAGCATTCTACATGAGTAATGAGGTAGGTACTATATTTTCCAGCCATTAAACAGTGAGGACATCGACACACAAAGGCTAACGTGTAGCACGTCTCATAAATGGTCACAATGAAATGTGAGCCAGGCAGACTAATTTCAGTGTTTTAAGCCAAACCCTACTACCCCTTGCTGTCTGTGGGGATACTGATGGGTCTACTGATACGGCTCTCTCAGGGGCTGTGATACAGATGAGAGAGTCTGTAGGCTGGAAGCAAGTCCCAAATTAACACCATCTCTCTTCTGCCCACTCAAGAAAGGCTGTCAGAATGCAAGTGGGACTCATAAGAGTATTCCTGAATCTGCAGTAATGCAAGAAACAAGAGAATTATCTGCAAGCATTGGTCCTTTATTAGCAGTAAGTAACAACTTGCTTGTGACAGGCCTCACTGGTGATCAGAGCATACCAGTGTGGCATCATCCCGAGCTGAGAACTGCTACTGGAGAACAGCATCCCTTTGGTTTGATCTTTGCACCCATTATAATACCCCTAACCGACCTCCCCTGTCAGCGTGCCTGTCTTGGAGCATGACAAGCAGATCAGGTAAATAAGGAGCCCAGCTGTCCCCAGAACTTTCACCCCTCTAGACAGTCTTCTCGATTTTCATAAAGCATCCTGTAGCCCCAGGCAACTGGGAAACCATTGTTGGTCTGACTACGGAGGTGCATGGGGGAAGAAACAAGACCAGGGATGATGTCATTTTCCTCTTACATAGTGTTTATCTCCCAAGAGACTCAAATAACTCTGTAAGCCCTGCAGGAACCCTCATGAGCTCCTTGCAGAACAGGCTGGGGGATTCTATTGCCATCATTCACGTGGGAAACTAGCTCATGAAAGGGCTTAGTGACTGGGGACAGGTCACACAGAGCTTCATGTTGGAACTCAAACTACTATCTGACACCTTCTTCCTCCAAGCAAAGCCCCATTTCCAAGAGTTTAGGGTGGCATGGTGCCCGCCCAAGCCCCCATGCTCACAGTGCTGCTGCCCCCCCCACTGCCGGGGGAGGCTCCTCTCCCAGGAGAGGGCTCCCGAGTAGATGGAGCCCACTGATTACAGGAACAGGTTGGGGGTGAGGGGCTGGGGGAAGGCACATCACACAGTTAAACCTCGTTTTGTGAAATCTGCTGTCCTAAAGAGAAAAGACAAGAGATCCTCAATTTTTAAGACCTGAATGCTGGGTAAACATGGAGTTCTTTGCTGGAACAGCCGCTCAATAAAGTAGGGGATTACGCTGCAAATCCTCCTGAAATCAAGAGACAGCAAGAGTGCTGCCAAGCTCCAGGGGCCAGGTTCACATGTGCACAGGCTGGGACTGCTCACGCTGCCTTCCCACACATGCTAGCCTCCCTGAGAGCCCTGGAGGCCCTGGGGAACCCCCTTGCCAGGCAGACAATGGAGCTCCAGGGAGGCACAAGGATTGGCTCCGGGCCTGGCCTGGTGGTGAGCCGGCACACCTGGGGCCACTAAGAAGCTAAAACTGGAGACAAGAGAACAGAGTCTCCCTAAGGCTCACTGGTCACTGGCTCCAAGATCTCAGGGATGGAGGCCTATAGTGGTCTAAGAATACTGGCCACTGGCCACCCAGTGAACTGTTGGTTACGAGTGATCATGGCAAGGCTGCGTTTCCTTCGAAAGCACAGCCACACAAACAGGCTTCTAATGACAATACCCAGTATGGGCAAGACTGTTTGCTATAAGATGGGCAGACCTAAAGCTGCTGGTGGGAGTATAAGCTGTTACAGCCTTTCTGGAAGGTGATCTGGCAAATCATATCAAAATCCTCAAAAGCCTGCATCCCTTTAAGTCAGTAATTCCACTTCTAGCAATTTGCGCTACGCAAATATTCATGAATGTGCATAAAGATTTATGTAGAAAGGTGTGCAGTGTAGCATTATTTATTATAGCCAAAGGTTGGAAACCACCTGCCTCTCCAGCAATAAAGGGATGCTCAAATAAATTGTGGTGCATCCAAATGACAGCATATGATGCAGCCATTAAAATGATATTTGCCGAAAAAATATCTAACAGCATGGGAAAAATGCATGGCATATAATTAAGTGGAAAGAGCAAATGACAGAAGAATATGTGCAGTGTGATGATAATTTTGCAAAAAAAATAATAATAAATGTGTATCTATAAAGGCAGAGAGACATCAAAACTTAATTGTGGTTATCTCCAGGCTATGGGATTATGAAGGATTTTTATTTTTCTTCTACATGCTTTGCTGTATTTTCCAAAATTTCAACAACGAACTTGAAGTCTTATTACTAAAAAAATAACATTAGAACCCAGCTTCATAAGTTGGGAGCCATGGGAATGTTCCTGGGAAAGGGGCTGCCCCTTAGAGGCTCCCACCTGGGGGAACCATGCCACAGGGAGCTGGGAGGACATCCATTTACTAAACAGAAGCTCTCGCCACTGGTGCCCCACTTTCTCCGAAGAAGACACCTCAGCTTGTATCTCTCATCCCCTGAAATTTAGAGGAACTTCCCATCCTTGATGACTTCATCCATCATAGCCCCAGACTTGAGAGAAGAAATGGAAATAGGAAGAAGAGAGGAAAATTCTGTGTTTGAGTGTGTGCGTGTGTTAGAGAGAACTGAGTGCACGCACAGATTGATGTGGCTTCGGAGCTGGGAAAATCACTATAGCAACGGGCTGAGGGGCCAGCCCTTGGTACTGAGAGAACTCATTCAAATCTCTTATTAACTCCGAGACAAAAACTAGCTGGGGATGGGGGGAAAGTTGGCAGGGAGCGGGAGAGAGAGGAAGAGAGCATCTTCCAACTGTCTGCCGGGCTCCTTGCAGCTTGGCAGAGGTTAAAGAGGAGCCCTGCTCCCCCAGTGGAAGGCGGCAGGGTGTGTTTAAATGTGCAATTAAAATGGCCTTAGAAGAGGGGGAGCCTGGAAGCTGAGTCCCCTCCATGTGAGGGTGCCAGCCCAGCCAAGCCCCCAGCCCGGGGACAGGTGCCGGGTGACTCCACGGCTGTCAGCTGTTCCAGCTGTTTGTCCAGCCAGGGCCCCCAGAGTGCCAGTTTGCACATGGGTGTATTCTGATCCAGGGGCTAGCTGTCTGTCTGATTTTCTGTTAGGAAGTCTGGGTCAGGCTCATAGCTGAGGCTTACGGGTCTGAACCCTGGGCAATTTGTGTGTGTGTGTTTTTTGATCTCACAGAGTCTCAGTTTCTTCATCTGTAAAGTGAAGATACTACACCTACCTCACGTAGTCACTGAGAGGATTACATTGGGAAATTACAGGAAAGCACTTCCTAAACTGTTGTATGCCCTGTAAGGATTATATACAGTTCTGATATTCAGCAAAACATGCTGGTGCAACCATCCCAGTTATCAAAATAAAGAAATACTTCTATACCGCTTGGCAAACAGCCTCTGCCTCAAGCCCCCTCCCCCAAGAGCCCCCCCTGGACCCCCAGCCCCTCCCAGGGACCCATGGTCCTCCCCACAGAGCCCGGGCAGGGTCTAGGTTGGCTGATGTCTTGGTTGGTGCTGTGCTGTACCAAGGGTTAAATATTTTGACCACCATCCCCATCAGCCTGCTTTCTCCTCTCAGCTCTCAGGAACCACACATTGAAACCGAAGCACAGCGGGAGGGAGGGTGAAGAGTTCAGGCCCAGCCCAGACTCCATGGGTGGGGTCAGGAGGACACGCAGGCCACGGGGAAGGGGAGCTGGTGGGGGTGGGGGGCTGGTTAGAGAAGGATGCTCGGCTCCCCCTGGCCCCCGCCCCACCCCGACTCCCACCTTGAGGAGGATGGTGTGGGACATGGAGGCGTTGGCGTGGATGATGATGGTGGCCGTCTTGTCGTCCCGGACCTCCTTGAGGAGTGGGGTGGGGTCCCGGGTGTCATCCAGCATCCGGACCGAGAGGGTGTCCCTGGAGATAAGGAATTGCCGGAGCAGCTTCTCTAGGTTTAAAAGGCCTGGAGGGGGAGAGAGGATGGAGCCCCTGAGGATTGGCAGTGCTGGCTCAGGAGACAGGTTGGCAGAACGGAATAAGCGAAGCCTTGGGCTGTAGGTGCTCAGAAGCTGCACCAAAACCTAAGCAAGTGTCTTAACCTCTTTGGGTGTTAATGATCCCATCTGAAATAAGAATTCTCCTAAGCTCCCATCGCCTGCCCCCACTTTGGCCTGGAATGCTGTTTTGAAGGAGAGAACACAGCTTCCTTGGGTTGTGTGAGAGAATCTCCACTCCTCCTTCCATCCACAGAGGCAGCTTTGCTCAGAGGCCAAGTCCTGGGTGCCAGAGACCATCAGGCCTGATCTCTTTTCCCACAGCAGCATGGTCACTTACTCATGCATGACCTTTGGCATGTGGCCAGGATTCTAGGACTCAGTTTCTTCATCTGTGAAATGAGAATAAAAGCAGCAGCCAGCTAGTAGGGCTGTTGTGAAGACCAAATGAGGTGAGTTGTGAGGCGCTTAGCCCTGAACTTTACACAGAATGACCTCTCGCTGAAGTTACTGCAAGCTCTGTAAAGCCTCTGCTTTCATTCTAGAGGTGGGGGAGCCACGCACCTCAAGGTCACAAAGCCTGGAACACGGGTCTAGCAAAAACCCTTTGAACTCCTAAAAGCACAGCAGCTGCATTTAGACAAGATATTATTATGATTATAAAAGAACAGGCTTTGAACTACACTCCAGCAGGCAATAATCTGGAGGCCAGAATGAAATGGAAGAATGTGATTGTGAGCTAAGCTTTCGTAACCACTCCACCTGCCTGGAGTGGCAGGGGGAGGAGGGGTTCCAGAATGGTGTCACGGAGATCAAAGGGTCTAATTCAGAGAAAAGGCAGGCCAGGAGAAGGGAATGAGTGTTGGGTGGGAGTGTGTGTCTCCTGGGAAAGCAGGGCTCTCAATTCCAATGGATAGAGACCTGTAGGCATTTGCTCCCCAACACAATGACCGTGGTGACATTTACTGAATACTAATTGTGTTCCAGGTAGAATACTGAAAATTCTACATGGCATATCTCCTTTAACTCCTCACCACACCACAGTCCTATAAGAAATTACTGTCCCCTTGGTACAGTGGGGAACTTGAGGCACAGAGAGGATGAGGGAAGGGTTGGTTTTCTAACTGACCCTACACTGCTGTTTTCTGGACTGGCTAAAGGGATAACTGGAATTAAGTTCCGGGTATTTTGAATCCAACCCCTACAGACTCCTCCGTGCTCAGGCTATTCACCCTCGTGATCCTTGAGAATTAAAAGCTGATAAATATCCAGAAGGGACATTGAAGAGCATCTCATCCACCTCTCTTGTTTTGTGGGGACAAAATGTACTGTGTCTCACAGGGACACAGGGACACAGCTGGGACGAGAATTCCTATTTTCCGATCTGCAGCCAACTCTCTTCCATGGGATCAGGGACATGCCTCATGTCAAAACATACCAGGAGGCAGCAGGCTCAGCCCCACCGGGAAGCCCAGGGACACCCAGGGCCATTAGGGGAGGACAGCCTACACTGGGTGGTGGTGTTTTTAACATGAAGGTAAAGACAGGTAGCAGGGCTGGAGCCCAAGGGCCCAGCATGATTGAGACAGGAACCCTGGGAAGGGGTTGCTAATCCCTACCTCCCTGTCCCCGGCCCAGAGAAGGCTTCCTGGGATTCCGGAAGGCCATGGACAGGAGGGGAGAAGCCCTGGGAGGGCCTGTTATTGATGAAGAGGCTTCAGAAACAGCCCAGCTGTGTAAGCCATATTGGGTGGCTTTTCTTCCCTCCCAAACAGGCTGGGTGGAGACTTGTCAAGACCCATAGATATGGGGACGGGGAGTATAGGGACCCTCACTGTCCCTCACCGCTGGCCTCCACACTGGTGCCAGGCATTTCCTGCAACCCTGAACCAGAAGCTCTGGCTCTTTGACCTTGAGAAGTCATCTGGCCTCTTCAAGGCTCATTCTTCATCTGTAAAAAGGGTATAACAAGGCGAGAACTTAATGAGATCATATGGGAAGCCTGTTGGAACTGGGGTGCACTGTGTAAATATGACTTTTCTTGTAATTACTTATCATCCCAGGAGCTCAAAGGGTGGGCCTGGCTTGGTGAGGCAGCCTTCTCCCAGGCAGAAGGAAGAGGGAGGCAAGGACAAGTCTGTGGGGGTCCCAAGGGCGAGGCAGGGAGCTAACAGAACACTAGGAAGAGAAGACAGATCAGATACAGTCCCTCCCTGCCCTCCAGGAGCTTATAGTCCAGTGACTCACAGCTAGGCTGAAAACGAAGTTCATGTCACAGCACTGTTCTGCTGGGTGGCATATCTTAATCCGATTTTCTATGGGGCACCTTGCTTTGCCCTATAGTAAAATGGAGAGAATATTCACTGCATCTTCCTCAGAGATGATGTGAAAAACAAAAACCTGCCTGGACAGACATCTGAGTTCCTGGCCTCCCCACTTCACCACCCGCCTCCAAAAAAGATGCCCTAAGAAGGAGGTGGGGGAGGCTGCAGAGATGAAGCTCTAGCAGTCTCAGCTGTCTCCTGGGCTCAAGAAAAGATCTGTCTGGGCAAGCTGTGGGCAAAGAAATTCAGTCTACTGGGGCTGGAAGTGGTGAATGAATGAGCGGTGGCAGAGGCAAAGTCCATGGGTCCTGAAAGGGGGGCAGAGTAAGACGGTGGTGCCTGGCTGGAAAAGAGGCCAAAGCCCCTGGGATTCTTCAGACAGGCAATGAGATTCAGGAAGATAAGACACAGACGCTTGGGGGATAAATAGCTGGATTAGGTACAGTAAGGTGATGCCTGGCAAAGGCAGCCTGGGGACCCATTACTCCTTTCACAGTGGCAGATGCCTGAGCTCCCAGAGGAAAAAAATCCCAGCTATCAGACAGACAACCCAGGGATCCTGCTCCACTCAACCCGCAGAATCTCCCATCCTGTAACCCCTTGGTGTGCTCAGCTGCCTTTTAAAAAGGAAGCAGCTGCAATCTCCCACCTCATTCAACAGACTTTCCGGGCATGTCAAGAGGCCTGGCAGGGACAGGGGAGGTCAGAAGGGCAGCAAGTCCTGGGGATGCTTGCATGCCCCCCCACTCCCAATCTCTTCTCACTTAATTGGGCCTTTTCCCACCTGACAGCACCTGGCACAGCCAGAAGAGCACCACACCTGGGTGTGAACACTTGCAACCCACCTGAATCTCACCTCAGTGTCCTCATCTCTAAAAGATGGACAAGAACTACCATACAAGGTGATTGGGAGGAGGTCATGTAAGTAGATGAGTGTCTGTCACCTAGAAGGTGCTCAACAAATCTGCTTTCCCATTCACTCCCCACCCGTGTACATCCTAACTGTCCTTCAACCCATCTCCTCCCCTGAATCTTCTCTCCATTCTCCAGCCTTCACCCCCTTTCACCGCTCCCAAGTCTTGCAGGATATATTATCCAACCCACAAAATACAGCCCTTGATTATAAGCAATATAAAATATTTGATAGCATCTAAGAATATGTATGCGTGTGTATATATGTAACGTACACATGATGCACATACACATTAATTATGTACATATGTAACATATACATCAATTACTTCACAGTGTTAGGTATTTTTACCAACTGGCACGTGGATTTCTGGAGCTCAGGGGTCCCCTTTCAGGCTTCCCTGCCCATCCCAGTGTGTGACGTGGATCTCAGTGCTTGCTGGATGGGCCTGAATGAGAGACTATGGAGGAAGGAAGGGGTCTGCATCTTAACAGGCCAGGCAGCCACAGTGCCAGAGAGGGAAACTGACACCACGTAGCCTGAGGAGCAGCTGAAGGAATGGGGGCCTGGCCTGGAGAAGAGGAGCTTCTGGGGGCCATGACAGCTGTCTTCCAGAGTGGGGAGGGCTGGCACAAGGCAGACTTGCTTTTGGCAGACTCAAGGACTAAATCTAGGAACAATGAATGGATGGATGTTACAGAGAGATTTCAGCTCAACATAAGGGAGAACCTTCTGTTGGAGCTGTCTAAAGATGAAGAAGGTTGAATATGAAGAAGTGAGTTCCCCATCCCTGGGTGCAGTCAAGAAAATAGTGAAGTCTCTCTTGAATTGTTGTGGAGGGAATTAAACCAGCGGATGGAAAGTTGAACTAGAATTTTGATCTCTTTCTATCCCAGGGATTTTCTAAGTCTATGAATCAGAAAAAGGGTATTTTTTTTATACTAGGAAGTGGAAGGAAACTGCAGAACTGAGAATGTGCTTTAGTTATGTTAAACCCTGGCATTTTCCAATTGTCATTCTCCTTTCCTCTCCCTGAACTGGGAAACTCATCAAAGGCAGTTGCCCCCAGTGGGGTTAAAAGCTGCTCTCCTCCCAGCCCCTTCCTCCACCTCCACCCCATTCAACAGGACGCTCCTCTCCTGCAGGACGCTTGGCCCAGCTGCAGGTCTGCCTGACAAATCTAAGTGAGAAGGACCTTGGGAACCTATTAGTCTCACTCAGGATGTAGCCGATGGATGGATGGATCGATGTGAGACTCAGCAGGCCAGCTGTCCTGGGAAGGAGGAGGAGGCCGGCTTCTGGAACTGGAAGGCATGGGGCTGGGAGTGTGGGGCAGGTGGTGCTTGAGAGGCTGGGAAAGGCACAGCCAGGGATGCACACAGCCACAGGTCAGGACATAAGTACCTAAGAGATGGGTCTGCAGGAGATACCGAGGGCACTTGTGCCAAAAAAGAAAAAGAAAATAAAACATCCATTACAACCTGCCTCCCTCTCTGCCAGCTGATTGCTTGGCTCCAGGCTTCAGCCCTGGAAAATGCTCATACGGGGGCACATTAAAATCTCACAGGAGGCAGCTGATGTGGATGGTAGTGAGGATTCAGTGAGGTGATATGGGCTCTACATCGCGCAGAGTGCCCTACACCTCTTCACTCTTAATCCCCCTTGCCGGTGCCAAGCATGCATGACTCCATTGTGATGCCCAAACCTCTATGGAGGAGATTCAGACCAGATAGAGAAGACGAGGGTCCAGGGCATCATCGGGCAGGGAAGGGGTAGAACAGGGAGCCCAAGGCTTGTCCCCTCTCACACCTGGTCTTCACCCCAGGAGGAGGCAGGGAGGGCAGAACCCCAGGACAGAATGAAGAGAGGGGCTTGGGGCACAGGGCTTCTAGCTCAGGGGAGGGCTGCCTTCCCATCTGGCTTGACCACCAAGGCTGCCGCCTTCTGTGATGGCAAGAACAGGCAAGGGAAGAAGCTGGCCTTGGCTCCCTTTGCCTCCTCATTTCAGGGTGTGTGTTGCTAGCTTGGGTCTCAGCTAGTGGTGCCCTGGGAACAACCTTCAGCCTTTTCTGAGCTCCATCACACAGACAGTTGGTTTAACTCTCATGATTGCCCTGGGAGGTAGGTATTATTATTGTTATTTCTGGGTAACAGATACAATAACTGAGGCAGGAGAGATTCAGTGACTCATCTGATAGCATAAAGCTAGAGGAACTGGGGCGGGCCAGCATCCAAACCCAGGCTGTCTGATTTCAGGTTCTGGCCTCTGATTCACCACTGGAGCCGGTGCGGGCAGCTCTCAGTCATCCAGTAATGGAGAAAGGCTGGGCCCCTGGTTCTGTCTCCTCCGCAGTGTTAGCAGAAGCCAGGGGTCGGGGATGGGGGGAGGTGACAAGAACCATGAGACCTTGTAAATGGACTTAATCTCTCTTTTCTTCAGGCACATAATGAGAATATCAATAAAGCCCATCTTACATGGCCATCATGAAGTTTAAACAAGATAATCAACTTTAAATGAGATCATGTAAAACCCTAAGCATGGTGTCCAGCACACAGTAAGTGCTCAGAAAATGTTTAATTTTGCTTCATTATGAACAAAAGCCTCCCACAGCACCTCCTGGGAGTGGCAAGGGGAAGGTCCTCTACTGCCCCGATTATTCTTACGCAGGACCCTGGGTACCAATCCCAACCCCCACTGCCAGGCCCACTGCCATGCCCCAGTGTGGCAAGGTGATGTAACATTAAATTGGATGACATTCTGGGCCCAGATAGTTTCCACCAAATTATTAGCCCCATTTTACAGTGGAGGAAACTAAGGCTCAGAGAGGTGGAGTGACCTGCTTGACATCACACAGCTCAGAGCAGTGGAGCAGCCTGGTTGGGGTCCAAAGACAAGTTCTCTTTTTACTGCACTGCCCTGCCTTTCTCTGTGGCAGCACTTCCTCCCCAGTCGCAGGAACGGCCTAGAGATCAAAGTCTGCTCTGCTCCAGCAACCTGGGCTGGGTATAGCGAACATGGGGATGGGATCACAGCAGGGCCGAACCCTGCCTCACTCAGCTCCAGGTCCTGGCCTGGCCTTATTCACAAGGGATCTGAGGAAGGAAAGAAGGCAGGGAAACTCGTGCATGCCGAGCACCTCCTAGGTGTGGACATGGGGTGGTCTCATCCTGTGGAATCCCCTCAGCTATCCTGGGAAGAAAGTATCAATCCATTTTAGAGATGAGACAACCAAGGCCAGAGAGAGGTTATGTTACTTCCCCAAGGTCACGTGGTGGTAAGTGGCCCAAGGACATGTAGTCACGGAAAGGACATTAAAACACCATGGCGAGCATAAAAAGAAGGAATTATTTGAGCCAGGTGCACAAATACCAGGGAAGCACAGTGCACACGACACTCATAGCCACAAGGAATCAAAGGCTCTGGGCCAAATCTGGGGGCATCAGCAGGTAGCTCTGTGGCAGCGCTGGGCAACCTGGTCAAACTGACCTGGAGGCCAAAGTGGGGAGCCCCAATTCCCCTTGGAAGCCTCGAAACAGCCACCTCTCCCGGGCTCTGTAAGGGGGTGACCAGGACAGCCACTTGAGGGCCCTCACCACATCACCTCTCCCAGCCTCATTACCACTAGGTACTTGCAGATGTTCTGATTTTCTTTCCTATTAAAGAAAAATAATTTAATCTGCAATACAGCTCTGCTTAATCCAAAACCTGCTTATTAAAAACCTACTTTGGGGAAGACGGAGAATAAGTGGCATGGTTCCCCATGGAATGATCTCAGTTGTGCCTAATTTTGATGACTGCAAAATAGAATGAGATCCCTGTTCCTAAGTCTTCTGGCTGTGTCCCTCAGCCCTGCATTAATAAGGAAGGGGGAAGTGTGTCTCTTCCTGAGCTCTGAGCTGCGTTTCATTGCAGACCCTCATTTCCTCATCCTTTGATTAGATTTTTAATCCTCTTTGCCCTCGAAGCTCTCCTGCTCTGCCCCACCTTCCTTCCCCTGGCCAGGGTGGGTGGGGGCTGGAGGCCCTCGACAGCACAGAAGGGTGAGTTTTCCAGGCAGAGGCAGCATTGCGGGGCGCTGAGGCATACCGCCTGGGCTGCGGACTCCACCTTCTCCTGGCCCAGGCAGGCTCAGCCCCTCCAACACCTTGTCTTCCTGCTCAGCCATCCCAGACTCCTGCTTGAGGGAGGAAGGGGTCCTCGGCTCCAGAGAGAGCACTGCCCTTTAAATGGCACTGCAGTCGCTGCCAGGCAGAGCCTCCCTCAAGCTGTTTGTGCCCAGGGGGATGGGAAGGGGCCCTGGAGGAGGAAGTGCTGGGTTGAGAGTCAAAGCACCTGAGTCAGAGTTTTGTCTTTGCCACATGCCAGTCATGTGACCTGAAGCAAGTTCCTTAGCTCCACGACTCCACTTTCTCAGTTCTAGAATCATTGAGGGAGGAGGACGATAAAATGGGAAACCATAAGAGAAAGTGCTTTGCCATCTGCAAGGAAGTGTTGGAATATCAAGGCATGTCATTATTCTAATAAGATCAGCCCTGGGCAGGAAGGTGACAGTAATGCTTGGCACAAAGTAAATGCTTAAACATTTGAGCAAACCCCAGTAAAAGAGCCGAAGCAGGAAACAGGAATCAGCCCAGAAGCAAGAGGGACTATGGCTAGACACAAGAAAGAACTACCTGTCAGGTTGGTGAGACACTGCACCTGGCATTGTGGAAGACTGCTGGCTAATCTTTGCCTGTTCTCTGTCTCTCAACACTCCCTCTCTGTGTGGAATGCTCCAATTCTTCCTGGAACAGACTTATGGCAAGCATTTCCAGGGGGAGAATCCTCAATTCTGTCACTCCATTCAGTGGTGCAAGGATGCCACACGAGGAGGGACCCTTGATGGAATGCAACATTTCCCAGCTGCATTCTGTAAAATACTAGGGTCCCACGGGCTATTAAATCAGCATCCTTTTGGGACTCTGTGGTCCCACCTATCTGGAAAATGATAAGGTAAATAGTTGCTTCGGCTATAGGATTTGTTAAATGTCCATCCCAAAGTGTACTGTGGATTTCCAAGATGGG
>PVKY010007368.1:0-15000 GCA_004027775.1 Bradypus variegatus | reverse complement strand
ATGACAAGCAAGACACCTAAAAGTAAATGAATCATAATTGGTGACAATTAGGAAGTGTTCAGCACAAACACCGAATCATCCCAGCAATGGTGAGCAGAATTCATCTCTTGCAAGGGGAGGCTTGCCAAGGAGAGATTCTGCTGAGTTGTTACTGCAAAATTGAAATCCATTCAGACCTATTAGTTTATATATTATTTTCTTATTAACATGTGAAAGACCCTCATGGTTTTAGGGTTTCAGCATATGTTTATATTTCTGGTCCATGGCTTCCCATGGCCCCTTATTTTAGAAAGATTGAGCTGTTGGGTCCTTCTAGCTTATCTGGCCAGTAGCACGGGCATCATCTTTGACACGTCCTTCCTTCTTTTACCCTACGTCAATGTATCAATTTTACCACCTTAGTATTTACTGAATCTTCATTTCTCGCCATCCGTGCTTGTCTTACTGTGGAACGAGCCAATATTATTTCACCTAAATGCTAGTGCTTCCTCCCTGGTCTGGTGCCTCCATTGATACTCAGAGTAATCTCTCCAGTGTGCTTAATGTTCCTCTGTGGCTTATGTTCCTACATAAGGGTTGACTGTCCAGGTCCTCTACACCCTGCATGACCCCAGTCTGTGTGAGATGCATAGTTGCCCAGGGATGGAGAGCTATGCTGGGGCCCCACTGCCTAGGTTCGAGTCCTGGTTCGATCACTTCGGTGACCTTGGGGAGGTCATTCAGCTTCTCTGACCTTTAGTTTCATCATCCACAGAATGAAGATAATAATAGTACCTATCCTGTGAAAATCAGCTAACGCAACCCTCTTGGAACAGTGCCTGATGTGTGGCAAACACTTGCTAAGTGTTAACTTCCCTTCTCATTACCTCTCCTCAGCACATCGCAAAGCACTCTCCTACTCCCAGTGCTCTAGTCCCAGGGGCTTCTTCTCAGTTCCTGGAGCATGCCAAGTTCCTCCAGCCCACTCCATGGGTTGGCTGTTCCATCTGATTGGAAAGTCTTCATTGGTCCCCTCCACCAGTCACACATACTGCCAGGCTAACACCTAGTTATTTATTATGTCTCTGCTTCAATGTCACCTCCTCAGGGAAGCCTTCCTTGACTACCCCCTTTACCCACAGCTGGGCCTGACTGCTTTGTAAAACTCTCCTGAAACACTATACTGAGTTCCCTGGCCCTCATCACAATTGAAAATAATTACATTTACTTTTTATGGTTAATGCTTCTCTCTCCTGCAATACTGAAAATGCTATTGAGGACAGGGATTGACTATATCTTGTTTATTATTGTGCCATCTGGATCTTATTTGTTGGAAGAGTGGATCTAGTTCATACCACCTTCTCATTAGCAGATAATGTTAATGGACTTACCATGGTCTGCAGAATGATGGTCCCCCAAAGAGGTCAACATCCTGTCCCCAGAACCTGTGGATGTGTTATATGGCAAAAGAGTCCTTGCAGGTGTGATTAAGTTAAGGATCCTGAGATGGGAGACTCTTCTATATTAGCTGGGTGGCCTGATGTAATCACAAGGGCCTTATAAGAGGGAAGCACGTGAGTCAGCATCAGAATGATGCCTCATGAGGAAGACCTGACTGGCTGTGATGGTGGAGCAAAGAGCCATGAGCCAAGGAATGTGAGCACCCTCTAGAAGCTGGAAAAGGCAAGGAAACAGATTTTTCCCTAGAGCCTCCAGAAATGCACCAGCCCTGCCCACACCTTGGTTTTATCCCTGTGAGGCCCATTTCAGATTTCTGACTGTCAGGACTATAGGATACTAAATATTGCTGTTTTAAGCCACCGTCCTTGTCATTTGTTCCAGCAGCAATGGAGAACTCATACACACACCAAAAGTCAAAGAGCAAAGGCAGAGCCCAGGCCTCCGTGTGAGCATCTGGTCCACCCCGGCCCCTGTTCTTTCCACTACACTACCCTGCTCCCGCTTCTCGAGCATTGTTGGTGTTCTGATTTGCTGTCATCTTTTTTTTTCCCCAGAGGAAGAAATCATTAGAGATGCAGCTGCTTACGTGCAAGTGCAAGTGCATGGAGCACGGCTCTGCAGAGGTGAGTGTGTGAGAGTGTGTGGGATTAAAAGGCTCTGAATGGCCTCACAACAGAACCGCAGGGGAGGTCTGCAGGTCCCAGGCCAGCGTGCCCCACACGCAAATCTTCTGTCTGTGCGGCACAGGACCCGACAAGGTCTCACTCATGTTTCGAAGCGCTCCCTCTTTTCAGAGCTATTTGTTATTGTCTCTGCCATCACAAGTTTAAAAAAGGAAAGTTAATTAAATATGGAACAAGACTGAGCAACATCTTTTAAACCATCATGTCATTAGAACCAGAATCCTTAGAGAGCTGCTTAAAAGGGGTTTGAGAACAATGACTGTTCAATCAGATATTTATGGGCATAGTTATGTAAACACACTCTTTATTGTCTATGTATATTTAATATAATTATCAGTTTTGTAGTTGGACTCTCCTGAGACCCAACAAATCACAGTGTTGCTTTGAAAATGTTAGCAGAAAAGACAATTATGTTGCTAGCAAATATTCATAAATTATATTTAAAAGTCCTGTGGAAATGCCCCCTCTATGTTGCAGAATACTTTGCAGTAATGGAATAATCCTTTTATTTCTTTGATTTAAGGGCTATTTTAGAAGCAAGAAGCTTCTTTGTGAAACCTTAATGACATGAGCATGGCAAAAGAGCAGGGCCACCTTGGAAAACAAAAGCGTGTGTATTCCAGAAAATTAAGAAGTCTTTCAAGGTTTTTCTTTTGCTGGCTCCCTATAACCAGTTCTTATGTGCACACATCTATACAGGTACATGCAGGCACCTGCTAACACAAGCGATGTGCAAAATTTTCTTTCTTAAGATACCTCCATTAAAGAGAGAAAATAAATTCAATCTACTCACTCTTTTATTACCTACTTACAGCCATAACTCTTATCCATGGCATTTTTCTCCAGAAACTATTTATACTTTTTCACAATTGTTCCTCTCATCATTTTTTTTTCTCATTATGCACATGCAGAAATAAGTGGAGAATTGGGAAACTGCTCAGTAAATTAAAATGCACCAGGTTCTTGCTAAACCAATATGAGTGGTGTAGGTTGATAACACCTGGTAAGCATTCACAGATCACTTCTATTGCAAGATATACAATCTGCAAATCAGCATCTTAATTAGCAGCTAATGACATTTGGAAGGAAAGGTTAATGTTAAGCGCACAAAAGCAGCATGGTTAAAAAAAAATGAGATTTTCCTGCCTTTTTCTTATAAAAAATAAAAACGGAAAGAAAAGATATCCAGTGATGATAATGGGTGTTATAAATATACATGTATTGGCAATTTGATGCATCTTAATTATATAGGGCCCATATTGATATGCTGCCTTTCATCTAAGAAGTTCAAAGCACTTTGCCTGTATCTCATTTATCCTCAAAACACCCCTCTGAGTGTAAGTATCTACAGCAAAATGAAGTGGAGAGTTGAGGCAATTATCTACATAATTCAAACCCAAAGCCCTGTTCAAAGGAATAAGTGGAGTTTCTGAAGAGATTGGATTTTCCTGATTGGCTTTCTATGTAGATCAAATTCCCTAGATGTGGAGTCATTTTTATGCTGCGCTGTCCCTCGGTGACAGTCGAAGGATGGGAGAGCCTGGGACGGTCACCGCATCTTACAAGGCTGACCCCATGTTGCACCTTCACCCCTGCCCTCCTCCCACCTCTGGCTGCTCAGGTCTCAGCTCCCAAAGCCTCGGCCTCCCCACAGGCCAGGACAGCTGCCCACCGGCCCCTCCTCCTGCCCTCACTCACTGTCACTCTCCCTGCTGCTCACTCCCACCCGCTCCTCAGAGCCTATCTTTAGGTCCAGTTCCTTCTTGAAACCTCCTTGGATGAGGGGCAAAATGACATCATACATTTTTCGATACCGTCAGATGGTTTGTGGACATTTTTACCATAACCTGTTAGATGGAATATTAGTGTCTGTGTGATTGAGGGTAGGACAGCAGAAGCGTCTGCTAGCTTCTCCCCCATCAATGTGCCCGCCTCTGTTTTGGGCATCCCTCAGGTGGTGGCCCAGCTGTGCACTGACTGGCCTGCCCCTTGTTTTCCTGGTGACCCTCTCCTACAGCCAGTCACCTACAGGCCTCCAGGAATCACCACTGGGCAGGCGACCTCTGTTCTCCCTGGGCCAACTGATTTCAGATGGCTAACCCTGTCCCTTAATTTCCCATAACTGCCCTTTCCTGTAATTCCCAACGCATTATTAATGGCAAAGGAGATTTTACTGTAGATTTAGGGGCAACGCAGTGACTTGTAGCAATTGCATAGGACCTGACGTGTTTTCCAAGTCTGTTAGCAGACCTCCCTGCCTGGCACCCCAGGGCCCACAGCCCACCAGGACTGTGCTCCTCCCTGCCCTAAACTAACCCCCAGGCTGCAGAAAAAGGAGAACCTTATCTCAGGCCCAGTCCCACCTTGCCCCACCTCCTGAGTCCTCCTTTCCTGTCCCGAGATCCATCTTTTCACAGAGTGATTCCCAGTTGGAATGTCCATTTCTTTCAGGGGAAATTCCATTCTGACTTACTGGGGTGCAATCAGTCGTGTATCTGGCTCCCAAAGACCAGCCATGACCTTCCATCATGAATACGCTTCCCAAACCCTCAGCTAAGCCCAATTCCCCTTCTTTTCCTCATCCAGAGAAGGGGGATCTCCAGGAATGTGTGTGCTCCATGCTCTCCTCTTCTCAGCCCTGCAGCCCCAAACATAATTGTTCAAAGGAAAACACATCCCCTCCCATCCCAAAACATAGCATACAGAAATGGGGCGGTCTGCATTCAGAGCTGGGGAAGTTTCTAGAAACTGTATCTCTCCCATCCACCACTCTATACCAGGACCTGGCAGAGCAGGTGGCTCAGTCATCCCTAGTTACTATGTGCTGATGGGATGATTCTTGTACTTGATGTGAAGAATGGTAGATGTAGGTAGGCATGAAAAAGAGGGAGAGAACCTACCTGCTAACTATAGTTGAAGCATATACTTGAATTTTATGGGTAGACTAGTCTTTGCATGTTGTAAGCAATAGTAATATTTTGGATTTATGTAACATATTCCTGTTAATAATTCAAATTATTTTCATATTCATTATCATAAGGGACTTCCCATAACTCAGCTCTGATTAGGTGTCACTGGCCACATTTTGTGGGAGCATGATTTTGCATGACTTACCCAAGGCCACATAACAAATCAGTAGGAGTGCTTTGCTGAAAAGGCTTCAGATCATTCCTCTATCCAATCCTCTTTTCCCAAAGGGATTTAGCTAGCTTAAATTTCATCATCAAGACATTGACTTTTAATTATTTATTTTTATGTGTGTCTCCAGCCCTCTCCACCATTAAACTGTGGGCTATATCTAATTTAACCATGTCCTAAGGACCCAGAAAGGACTTACTGCATACATGCTTAATGAAATGTCTGTTGAGTGAGTATTGAATGTTGATATGTTTGCTCGGAACGCCAGTGGGACCAGGTCTCCGGCAATCTAATGGAGTGCTCTCAGGTTTGCACTGGACTCATTGTTCTGTTTACCGGCATCTCTCCATTTCCTAGGGCTCATCTTTTGTAAGGAAGGCTGTGGTGATATTTTAAGACAGAAGTCAACAACCTATTTAGTGTTGAGTGCCAACAGCATAGTTGGTGCCTTGGTATCATTTGCAGGCTCCAGGCATGGATGGGTAGGAGGGGGGGAAGAAGGAAAAAGGAAAAGAAAAGGAAACCAGAAAAAGAAATAATGAGGAAGGGGAAAGAGAGACCTCAGGCGGTGGGCATAACCTGGGGTCCTGCCCTTGTAGACATCTCCCAGGTGAAGCACCTAATGACTCTCACAGGTGAGCAATGGTTGGGTTTAATTAGGACCTGGACCTTTTTAGGCTGCTTGGGAGGTTCGTCAAGATCAACTTATTGTGGGAAGATGGGTTGGCTATTGGGATTGGTCATTTCTTAGCTAAAATCTGAGCTACTGCTGTGCTCTTTTAGACCCTCAGCAATTTGTAGATAATGTATTTAATGGAAATAAAAAACTGCTTTGAGTACAGTTTGAAGGATATAGAAAGAGAACACATAACAGTTACGCCCTTCTCCTCTCTGAACATCTGAGACTGGGTTAGGTAGCCTCACTACAGGTGCCCACACCTGGTCCTTTACGTGTTAATGCTCTACAAGAATTGCCTGTTAACCCAATTCTCACTAGTCTGCAGCCCCTTGGGCCAGAGCCTTGTTTCCTACTAGGGGATCCTCGTGGCCTGAGCACAGGAGTGAATAATTAAGTGCAAAAGCATAGGTTCAGTACTGGGGTTAAAAGCTACCATCCAGTAGCTTCTGCAGTCTTGGCACAGAGCTTCTCAGTTTTCAGTTTTTGGAAATAAGAGTGTCTGCTCTGTGCCAGATGCTTCACTATTATTATTTAACTTAATCCTCACAACAACCATATGAAATACGTATGCGTGTCTTCATTCACTACGAAGGAAGCTGAATTTCAGTGCAGCCTAATCAAAGTTTTGCAAAGGCAAGTATTTGAAACCAGACTGTTCCTAGCTTGTACCCCCCCCATCATGCTGTTTTCTTGAGAAAAGTAGCTGCTGCTGCTGCCCCTTTCTCCTTCTTCCTTCTCCTCCTCCTCCTCCTCCTCCCTCTTTTTAATTTTTGGTCTACCAGAGGGACTGCCTTTTATGGAGGAAATGTATGTGTCTTAGGGATATCTTTACATGATAAACAAATATAGAACAGTCTCACTCTTCGTGTGAGGGGATGATAGCCTGGCCATACAGATATTTTTATCTTATGCTCGAAATAAATACAGCTCGGGAAGGAAATTAGACAAGGAAAAAAGAAAATTCACCACTCCAGGAAATATGTAATCCCTAGGCAAAAAGCAGCAACACAGGGGAACTGTCTGGGAGTAGGTCATTCTGAGAATCAGTGCATTTCTCAGAAAGAAAAGGTGTTATATTACCTAATTCATTTCTGCACTTCTGACTGGACAGATGTCCATACTTCCTGCCTGAAATGGTTATGAGGTGCTGCATGAAGTAAGAGCAATCTGTGGCGTCTCCTGCGCAGGGCAGGGCCTCCGGAGGGAGCGGCAGGCTGCTTTGCTCTGTGCTTTCTGCAGCATATGTCATTGTTAAAGCACTCAGGGATAAAAGGCTACTGTGTGTATAAATTATTATCATTTCTGCAGTAACAGGGAGTGTGTCATAACATGGACAGGATGTCTGAAAGCCCTGAGAAACTGGTTTGTGGTAAAAAGTGACTTGCCAAAGCCTTGAAAGCCTGTGAGGGATTTGGGGGATAGTCCAATGGAGATGCCAGGAGATGCTGAAGATTGTGGCAGGTGCAGAAGTGTGTGTGTGCATACACGTGTGTGTGCACGCATGAGGCTGAGCATATGTGCTTGCAGGTGTGTGTGTGCAGGTATGTGTATGCATGTGCACGCTAGTTTGTGTGCAAACTATCCATAGACTGCACATACGTATGTAGGTGCACGTGTGTGTACTTAAGACTGAATGCTATAGGGCTCGAGGACAGAACTGTGGAGAGGAGAATGCAAATGGAGGGGCAACAGAACTGCCTCCTGAAATGTTGTTGCCCCAGGGCATTTAGGAAGGATGTGTTATCCAGGGAAGGAACTGTTAGTTTGGCCTTTTGGGCACAAGTCTTCATTAGAAAAGTCACTGAACTGCCTAGCTATTTCAAGACTTCCCATGAATCTCCCATAGAAAATCAAAGATAGGTCCACTTTTAACCTAAATTTACCCAGATGATTCCCTTCAAGATCTCACCTTTCACACTGAGAAGGGAAGAACTAGAAATAAATCCTGAAACATGTATGTTGTGGTTACAGCCAGGAAATGGGGTCACGGGTTTTATTTAAATATAAACAAGGTGATAAACACTGTTTATAATATAGCCACTCGTCTCTCATTAATTATCTCCCCAGGGCAATAAAGTATAAAGCTCCTTTGAGGCGGAGGAAGAAAGGGAACTGGGGTTGGTTTGGGATTAATTCACTGTCCTCTGCCTGAGCGTCCCCACGCTAGACACCCAGTCTTTCCTCTAACTGGTAGTGAGGAGGCCCAGTCATGTGGTCTTACTTTCTGTCTTGGCGGACATGCTGCCATTAATTGATGGAGCTAATTTTGACAGCTTTCCAGAAAAGCTGACATCTAGAGTTTTAGTTCTCTTTCCACTCAAGAAAAATGAAGTCAATCTCACTTTATTTTCCAATTACTCATTTTCAGGGCCATTCATCAATAAGAATGTGCAATGGGTGATGTTTTCCTTTGTCACCTCCAGCCTTCTCTCATACAAATGTGCTCTTCACCGAAGCAGTATCTGCCACCAGAAAGCAAGAGGGGAGTGGAAAATTGTGGGCCTTTCTTGGGTCCTTAGAGAAGGTGTCTGAGCTCAGGGACTAGCCTGATCATGAAATCGCAGACCCTGCTCTGCCACCCCTTGGTTCAGGAACCTGCTACAGGACTTCACTTATCTGAGCTTCAGCTTCTCCTGAGACAACTCGACTCAATAACCTCTAAGGTTCTCTCTAGCACCATAATTCTACGAATACAAGGATTTTTCAGACACCTCCGTGATGTGGAAAGCTAGTCTTATCCTTGCCCTAACATGACTGGCTGAGGCATTTCAGCTGGGAAATAAAAGGGGTCCAGGCAGAACTGAAGCAAACTTTCAAGTGTTTCTGGCTTCCTTAGCAATGTATCTTCCTAAGGTAGGGGATTTGGTATTCTCCTAGACTTCCCTGTCTCCAAACAAGCCCATCCCTAAGCATTTCAGACCTATCCATTTGTCAGCTACTCATAAAAACAGCATTGTTATTCCCGAGATTCTCTTTGAATTCCTCTGACAGATAATCAAGAGGCAAGAAAGTTTCCCTTTGCTCAAGGGTTGGTGGAGCCTGAGCCGCAAACCTGCCTTAAGAGCACGGGACTATGGAGCCCCTGTGCAAGGACTGGTGTAGACGTCCCATGTGGTGCGTCTCCTATGACTCGGTAGAGGTGGCTGTGGGAAGGAGGCTGCGTTAGGCCCTGACTGAACCGGGACAGCTGCCCTGGCCATAGAGGGAGAAGCAGGTACGTGCCAGCTCCGTGCCATTTCTTCCCTGTTAGAACAGACTAAATATCAGTACCAAGTCCTTCAAACAAAGAAAGGGGAAGCCGGGGGGAGGGAAAAGGGGTGCTCCAGAAAAGCTAGTCTCACCCAGAAGTGGAGGGAACTCAAAGGACATATATGACATTTGGAGACAGAGGGTGATGGTCTGGGAAGTAGGTTACAGCACAGAGCAGATTCCCAACTAGGACATGGCTCAGAATCTGGAACACGTTCCTCAGCAAAGGACAATATGTCAAGCTAAAAAAGCTCTGTTCTAGGGGCAGAGAACGTAAGATCTGTTGAAGGGATTTTTATTCGGGAGAGGGGTGGGGAATGCCCTTCCAACAGAGACAGCAAGAGCAGAGGTTCCCAGGGAATTATGGGAGCTTAACAGACATGGGGCCATCATGGCAGTGGAGCTGCCATTGGCAAGAGTGGAGGCTACAGTGGTGCTAGCAGGTGATACCCAGGCCAGGCCTGGAGAACACTGAGAGAACCAGGCCCAGTGACTGCATTCCCACCCAAGGGTAGAGTGGGAACAGGCCACCGAAATTGGTCTGGTGAAGTTGGAAGGTGGAACTGAGGTGACCCCTAGAGTTGGTCACTTCTTGGGTGTTCCTTGAGGGCTGTGAAGCTACCACTTCAGAGGCAGCCTGAGTCCCTTTCGTTGACAATTGTGCTGTTTCCCATTCATTCAAACCTCTATGTATATGGAGCCTTATTTTGTGCACGTGGAATAATTGGCTCTATGCCTGAAGCCTTTTCAACCCTTTGTACTCTTCCCTCCCAAAGGTTTATGTGGAGCAAATCACCTACTTCTTGCTGTTTTCTTGTTCTGAAGATAGACCACTAGCCTTTCTTTCCTGATCTTTTAACAGGTCTCTTGTTCTTTGGAGTTCTAGTGAAAACTTCCAATTTTCCTTTTGGGGGTTGAAGTAAACATGAAATCAAGAAAAGCTTCTGCTATTAGGACCTGTTAGAAGACTTCCTCTTGAAGTCTCATCCTGGTGGTCACTGCTTCCAGACTGACTCGGGAGGTGTCTTTATTTTTTTCTAACACAGTAAGGAGTGGGTCACAAGCCTGCCTTTTTGAGCTTGTTGTTGGATAACAGGGACACTGAGTTGGGTGTGGGGGCACTCCAACAAAATTGAGTCCAGCTGGCTCCTTTCTTCAATGATATTCTAATTTTCTAAAATCTGGACACATAACCTTGCCCAAAGAATAGTATGCAGCATGATTTTTCCTTTTGGTGATGACCATTTTATAAAATCAAGGTAGCGTCATTTGCTAAGTTTAAAGTCTGAGCCTAAGCATGGTTCAAAGCTTGATTTCATTTAGAAGGAGTCGAGATCTTGCTCTGGTGCCAGGCATGTCACTAGGCTCTGGGGAGCAAGAGAGAAAATATACAGTTCTCAGGGAGTTGACACATTTTCTTTTATGTACATATGTTGTGTTTTAAATTAATGTATGCATATGCATTTCTTAATGCATGTAGCTGGGCTCTGTGCTAGATGCTGGCAATGAGGTAGGGACTGACACATGCTGTCTTCCCCAGAATTATTACAAATTAGCAATACAGTGCAGCAAAATGCTATAACCTGGTGGGGACACAAAGAATAAAAACTCTAATGACAGTCCAGTGGGATACCATGGAAGACATTCAAGGCTACCAGGGAGGCTGCCCGGAGGTGGCAAGCTTGGCGGGGTCTTGAAGGATGCTAGCCCTCACGGGCGCCATGTTGAGAGGAGGCACCTGTGCATGGCTGGCCACATACCTTGGTTTCCAGAAGAGCCATTTCTCTCTCATTTCATCCAGTTAGTCTTTCCTTCCCTTCCCTGTTTGATTTATCTTTGCATCCAGCAAAGCCATACAAAGTGTCAGCTAGAGGTCATTTCTGCCCAGTGAGCCCACTTCTCTCAGGCATCTGGAAGATTGAGTTTTTGCGAAAGCTTATTAGGTGATTCTGTGATTACCTCTACCCTTCTGCCTTTTGTTGTCCCCAGGCGCATCTCTACTCTGTTAGAAGTTGAAGGTGCAGAGTTTGGAAACACAGATCTAATTTTCAAAGAAAGAATGAATGGAGGATTGCTCTTCACAGTAGCTAATAAGTATTTGTGGTGCTCCTTTGGAAAGCCTGTGTATTTCTGAGTTTATATAAGAAATTTCAATCAATCTGGGTTTTATTCTGTTTTTAGCTCCAAGACAATGATCCCATTGGTCTGTTGTGTCTAATGACTGGAGTTTTATTTCTGTTGTTACTGCTTTTGGACATTTCTTGGATGTTTGATACTGTTAACTGAGCGTTTTTATTGTGGCTGACAAACGTGTATTGGTCTATCTGGAAAAGCACTTCCCTGTTTGAATCTTATTTTTTCTGTGTACAGAGTTTATTGTTTTTGAGCCTCATGTTTCTACCGTGACCTACATTGTTTCTTGAAGCACCAAGGAATTGGAACAGGAACTCTTATTACTTAGTATTTTCAGATTCTTGTTTTGAGAGCTTTTGTTTTCTAGGGAAGTTTTGATCTGGTATATTGGAGAGATTCATATCACAGCCCAATTTCTCTCTAATGGGAATATACTGGATGTTCTTCTTTGTGGGTTTTAACATGCCATTGCATGTGTGAGCCTAAATAGTGGTTGTGCTGGAGTCTTGGAAAACGGAGATTTGGGCAACACCCTCATAGTTTTCATAGCGCGTGTGAATGTGGGGACTCAGGTTTAGGTGGGGGTTGGGGAGTCTGTGCGGTAACTGGGGTAAAATGCTGACTCCCTGCTCTTATGACAGGGCAGCCTCCTTCAGTTTCTGCTAGCTGACCACATTTTATTTCATGTTTCAGTAAATCAAAACACGAGTTTGTAACTGGAGGAAGTTTCAATGTGAATAAGGTGGAAGTTTCACCATACTATATAAACAAATGCTACTCTATGAATAGCTTATTAATTAAAAAGTCTAAAACTCTGCCTATAGGGGGAAAAGGGTGGAAGGAAACAATTCAAAATATTGACAGAGGCCTACAGAGGTGTATCATCTATATTTGTCTATTATCAAAACTTTCTTTCATGTGCATATGTTGTGTTTTTAAAATGACATATATGCAGGTATTCATTCAGTTACGTGATCTCATTGTGAGGTGATAGTGAAGGCAAGGAATGAGACATGATCTTTGCCTCTGGTTCATCAGAAATAAACAATTCACTATAACACGGTGCTATAATTAATGTGTGAAAAGTGCCCAAGGGATGAGAATAGAACCTTGCCTGGGATATTAAGGAAATGGTAAGATTTGGTGCTCTCTAGTTATACAGTTTTCTTGATGTTATTTTACTCTTTGAAACTTTTATGTGTTTTCCTGAAGGAGGGTTTCTTGAAGATCACCATAATTTGCCAATAATATTTACTTCTGTGTTTATTTCTTCTTGACTTTTTTTTTGAGGTATAATTGACATAAAAGAAACTACGCCCATTTAAAGTATACACTTCCATGAGTTTTGACAAATGTATACATCCATGTGACCTCCATCACAATAAAGATACAGAATATTTGTTCTATCCCCCCAGTGTTCCCTCATACCCTTTCACAATCAGTCTTTCCTCCACTACCAAACCCAAGCAACCACTGATCTGCTTTCTAGAACTGTAAATCTGGCTTCTTTCACTAGGTGTGATGTTTTTTAGCAACTCCAAGTAGTTGCTTGTTTCAGTAGTTTGCTCCTTTCCTTGTTGAGTATATTCATTGTATGAATATAATGCAATTTGTTTATCCATTCACCAGTTTATGGACATTTGGGTTATATTTTGGGTTATATTTTATGTAACCCAATATAAATAAATCTGCTGTGAACATTCGTGTGCAAGTCTTTGTGTGCATATATGTTTTCAGTTCTCTTGGTATATATCTAGGGGTGAAATTGCCAAGTCCTGTGATAGATGTCTCTTTAAATTTATAAGAAACTGACAAATTGTTTTTTGTAGTGATTGTAACATTTTATATTCCCACCTACCTCATTTGAAAATTCCAGTCACCACATATTGTCACCAAGACTTTGTATTGACAGTCATTTTGGCTTCAGCCCTTCTTAAGGTTGTACAGTGGTATTTCACTGTGATAACTGCTGATTCTGAGCATCTTTACGTGTGCTTATTAGCCATTCATAGATTGTTTTTCCTGCATGTGTGAAGTGTCTGTTCAAATATTTTGAACCTATAAATTGGGTTGCCTGTCTTCTTATTGAGTTTTAACAGTACTTTATATAATCTGGTTAAAAATCCTTTAACAGATATATTTATTTCAAATCTTTTCTCCCAGCGGGTGGCTTTGTCTTTAATTTTCTTAGCTATATCTTTAGAAGAGCAAAAGGTTTAATTTTGATGAAAGTCCAACTTGTCAATTTTTTTAATTTTATGGTTCATGCCATTTATGAGCCAAGAAAATGTTGCTTACAACAAAATTACAAAGATTTTTCTGCTTTCTTCTAGAAGTTTTACAGTTTTAACATTAAGATCTAGAATCCATTTTGAGTTAATTTCTAGAGTGCATGGTTTGAGGTAATAATCAATGTTCCTTTTTTATTATTATAGAAATTTAATCATTCTAGCACATTTGTTGAAACTGGTTTACTTTCCCCATTGAATTACCTGGGCACTTAGGTCAGAAATCAAAATTGACCATATATGGGTGGGTCTATTTATGGATGCTTGTGGTCAAATCTTGCATATATTTTGTTAACCCTAGTCTTAATATTTCATGTTTTGGATGCTATAGTAAATGGAACTGTAGGTTTTATTTCACTTTCCAGTTGTTCACTTCTAGAATATAGGGATACCACTGTTCTTCTTTGTTGATCCTGAATGTTTTAACATTAAATTCATTTATTATACCTAGTAATATTTTTGGTAAAGTCCTTAGAATTCTCTATGTACATGATCATGCCATCATCAAGGAAAGGCTTTTATTTCTTTCTTTCCAATATTATATCTTTTATGTCTTTTGTACCTTATTGCAATGACTAGGAGCTTAAGTACAATGCTAAATTGAAGTGGTGCGAGTGGGACAACTTTGCTTGTTCCCGATCTTGGTGGAAAGCATTCAGTATTTCACTGTTGAGTATGATTTTATCTGTGGGTTTTCAGAGATGATCTTTATCAGTGTGAGGAAGTTCTCTTCTATTAATAGTTTACTAATAGTTTTCTTTATGAATAGATGTTGAAATTTGCCACTTTTTTTTGGTGACTGTCAGACAATCACGTTTTTCTCCTATGTTTTTTACATGGTGAATTACATAGATTGATTAGCAAATGTTACACCAAGCTTTAAATCCCGTTTCCTCATTGTGATGGTTCAAGTCATGTGTCACCTTGGCCAGGTTATGGTATCCAGGTGTTGGTCAACCAGGCACTGGCCTCTTTATCACTATGAGGCTATTTTCGTGGATTTAATTGTTAAGTCAATTGATTGCACCTGTGGCTAGTTACATCCCTATTCAACACAGGAGAAAGCCTTCAGCAATGAGAGGTGTCTCATCCAATCAGTGAAGGCCTTAAAGGGAGAAGGATAATTGCAGAAGGCAGAAAGAAGCATTTCTATCTCTACTTCCACCAGCCAGCCAGCTTCTCCTGGGGAATTCATGGAAAACTTCATCCGAGTTCCCAGCTTGTGGCCTGCTCTCTGGAAGCAGAACTTGCCAGTACCTGCTGTCACGTGAGTCAATTCCTATAAGGAATCTCATTTTATTTATATATATATATAAACTGTTTCTCTGGAGAGTCCTGATCATACAGATTTTGGTGCTGAGAGTGTTTTTGTTGTTGTTGCTGGTTTTTT
>PVKY010007367.1:0-14991 GCA_004027775.1 Bradypus variegatus | reverse complement strand
TAAATTCCCACGGTTTAAACCAATCCATTGCATGGTATTTGCATTAGCAGCAAGTAAACTGAAACACCATCCTCCTTCCAGATTCACTTGAAATGCCATTTCAGGTTCCTGAAGGCAGTGGCTCCAGGCCCTGTGCTCTATAGTTCTTTGTTTTATATCTGTTACAACATGTATTTCATTCTAATGTGACTCATTTACAAGTGTGCCTTCCCTACCAGGTTGTGAAACTATTTGGGGTGGGGAATATGTATTATTTACTTTTGTATCACCAGTACCTAACACACAGTATGCAAGTCAATGAATACTAAGTGAAGTTTAAATTTATTTTTACATTTTGTTCATAAAAGAATCTAAGAGCCTGAACAGACATATGAATGAATGGACTAGTGGTGAGGTTGACGACCAAGAATAAGTCTGTGGTCTTAGCACCCAAGCTCAGAAAAGGAATAATCGGAAGTAAACTCCTCGAAAAGCTGTTATACACAAAACCTTTCATAGTCCTCTGGTGGCTTAATTTCCTTTTTTTCTTAGATATTCTCCTGGAAGAAAACAGAAAATGGTTATTCTTTATGAAGAGTAAATTATCACTACTCTGTGATTCATTCATTCATTTATTCATTCCACAAACACTGTTAATTGACTATCACATGCGAGGCACTGTGCTAGGTACCAGAGATACAAGGATGGATGGGTATTTAAGACACAGTCCCTACCCTCAAGGAGTTCTTTGTCTGGTAGGACAGACAAATACATTAATTATAATTCACAGTAATAAATGCCACAACAGAGGTATTTCCTCTGAGTGCTGTAGCATGAATTGGTTTTCTATGCAAGGAAGAGGCAGGATACATATGGCTGGGGCAAAGGGAACAGAATGGAAGAGGGTTTAGGGGAACAAATAAATCTATTGCCCTCCTTGACTAAGTGCAGACTATGATCTAAATTTAAAATGGATGTTGGCATTTTATTTTTAACAAGGTATTTTAAAAAAAACTTGAAAATTGAGGCTTAATTCATCAAAAATATTAATATATTTCTTAAATTGAGTGCTTGATGTTACTTAATCTGTTTTCCTCGATTGCAATCATGACAGATGGAAACACTGGGAGAAAAGAGATGTATTAAGTGACAAAAAAAGCAGACTCCTGAAGAGTTAGCTGCAAGACAAATTCCACAAAATGATCATGTTTACTCAGCAATTTATGTTAAAGAATTGGAGATCTGGTCCCTGGATGAAATTTTCATGAAAATAAATAACATATCAAAACCATTAAAGTATCTGCCTCATCTATCCATGTCCATATCTATCTATTAAAACACAGATCCCAGTTTGTTAGCAGACAGATTCAGTTATAGAGGCAACTCTTAAGTGAAAAACTAGGAAACTTAGTTGGCTTCTAAGGGAGTTAGAAGTCTGTCCCCCAACCTTACTTTATAGAGAGTTCACAAGAAATTTAAGGAAAAAAATCACAGTTATCTGATAATTCAATAATAATGTTAAAAAGAAATTTAAAAAAGCTTATAAAAGAAAAACTTGCCCATGTGCTTACATATATATTTTTTTTAACTGAGGACTTCGAAGTAAAGATAGCATTTTATAAATGTAGGTGATTCACTAATAAGTTTAAAAAAAAAAAACAAAATCTGAGTGGAGGATTATGGGAAGATGGCAGAGTAGGAAGCTCCAGGAAACAGTTCTGCCATCAAAACAGCTATTTAAATTGGCAGGAACTATCTGAATCAACTATTTTGAGTCTAGTCTCCCACTGTACGGCAACAAGGGATGGGCTGGAGGAAGAGGCTCGTAAATTGTGGTAACTATCCATGAATTTTGATAGGGGCTGCAGCCTGGGCTCCTGGTGCAGCTTGCTGAGGTCAGGGTGGACTGTAAGTACCTAGTCCTCCAAATCAGCATGTGGTCTGTCTGCTGATCACTGCTTTCGAGCAGCTACTTCAACTTCAGAGCACTGTGGGGCTGGCTCTGAGGGCGGCCATTGGGCCAACCTCCTTCACGCCAAAGAGGCAGAGGAGTCTTGAAGGGACAGTAACTTTTCTCTCTCTTTTTCCCATTCCCAATTTGGGAGCAAAACTAGTTTGGAAAATTCACAAATTGATGGCTCCAGCCCTCAACAAACAACAAAAACAACAACAAAACCTACCAATTCCAGAGGAGTGGGAGCACTAAATTTCCAGAGGTATGACAGCATAATACTCAGAATGTCCAGTTCTCAATAAAAAATTACAAAACACACAATGAAAAAGTACATCAGGAAAGTATTTACAGGAAAAAAAGAATCTGCCAGAAGCCATCCCTGAGGAAGCTCATACATTGGAACTATTAGTCAAAGACTTTAAACCAACTGTCTTAAGGATGTTCCGTAAACTAAAGGAATCCATATACAAAGTACTAAAGGAAATTAGGAAAACATTGTTTGAACAAAATAAAGAGATGTAAATTAAAAAAGGAAACCAAATAAGAAATTTTGGAGCTACAAATTAGAGTAAGACCCACCCTGAATGGGTGGAGCAACACCTCTATGGAAATTATCCAGTCAGAGTCATCACCCACAGCTGGGTGGGGCACATCTCCAAAGAAACACTCAAAGAAATCTAATCAACACTTGATAACGTCTGCCCACACAAGATTACATCAAAGATAATGGCATTTGGGGGACACAATACATTCAAACCAACACAGGCCCTAAGCAAAAAGCCCATCCCTCACGCCAATGACAGCAGCTTTCTTCATTACAGGGATCAGGCATCTTCTTTGCTCCACTTCTGCACAGGTTTCCAGTTTCCAGAGGTTTTGTCCTCATGGGAGAGCTAAGGAATCAGCCATAGGCCTTAGCTGGTAAGATAAAGCCTGGCCTCATCACCCATCTTCCTAGCCTTATTTTCCAGATACCTTTAATTAGATAATGTCCAGATCTACAAATCTCCATTATACCTTCCTACTCTTGCCCTACTCCACTGAAATTGAACCTCCTTCAAATCCTGAGACCAGCTCAAAAAGGGTCCTTGGTGGTTAAGGGTTTGTACTTCCCATACTTGAGTTTACCACTTCTATTAGGTGTTTCCTAAGCGTTTCTTGGCCAGGCTTAGTCCCATTTGCTCCCAGAAGACCTCACTGCCAGCTGTGCAGCATGGTTTATGACAATCACCTCCTCCAGGCAGTTATTTATGCCTGGGAAGGTCTGTACATATACACATTTGTGTGTATATATATTTTGTTTCTGTGATATTCCTTAAGTTCTCAATCCTTTAAGATTAAGCCCTCTGGAGTCTTCCTTGACTTTGAAAAGCAGAAGTTACTCATTTATTTGTTCATCAAACATGTATTAATTGTTACTCAACATTAGGCACTATCTTAGGTACAAATCTTCCTTTCTAGGGGCTCACAGTCTAGGTAAGCAAAGAACTCTAACAGGGGTAACAATAGAGTTATGTATAAAATACACAGCACAGTGAAAAGAAGGCCATAATTGAAGACTTGGGTCTCCAATGATGATTAGGAACTTGCCAACTGGATGTGAGGGAAGACATTTCAGGCAGATAGAATAACATACGTAGAAGCATGGAAGGTAGAGACTGGTCTTAACCAGCGTTGACTCCCTACTTTAAGATAGTGCAGGGCACATAGTAGATTATCACTGAGTACTTGTTAAAGAATGAATGAATGGCTGCTTTACTCATTGGAGGCTTCTACTACTTCAAAGGAATGTTTAAACAACTTTTTTTTTAGGAAAAAAATCTAAACACAAACACAATTTCTCACTTCCTAAGTTTAACTCCCACAGATTTAGTTTTCTAGTTCTATGTTAGATCTTTGTTCTGAAACATATAGACATGTAAGGGGAGTGTCATTCCTGGTTGCTCGGCTCACAGGATTTCCCTTTTCTGTAAACAACCACTTTATATAGGTTGGGCCCTCAGCTGCCACATCTCTGCACCTCACCCTTACCACAGATAGCTGAGCAATCTAGGGATAAACTCTGTGACCCACGACTTGTCAATCAGGGTACTCAGAGGAATTGAGAGGAAGAAGGGGAGGATCTGCCATGAAACCAGCCAGGAGAGGAAGTAGTTCCCCACAACAGAACAGAACAAAGCTGACTCACAAAGAAGCAGAGACAAGAGTCCTAACAGCATTCTGAAGCCTGGAATCAGTTTTCCCTGTGGCCCAGCTGTACCCCTGTCCTTCTGGTGGTTATGTATGTAAGTCCAGTATTTTTCCAATAAGTTCCTCCTTTCTGCCCTAGCTGGTTTGAGTTGGGTCTCTGGTTTGTAGCCAGACTACCTGAATAACACAGGAAACAAAGGCAGGGGTTGGGAGGCCAGCTTACCCAGCTTCTCTGTAGCTTCCACACAGACACTAGGATACATGCCCTCAATGTAAGTTGCCACCAAAAGATACTGCTGGGTCTTCACAACCACCACGCCAGTGTTTCCCTAGATAAAGAATGAAACAGAATACCCTTTGCTTGGTCTAAACACAAGACCCAACAGTTTATGCTTTGGCCACATTTTTCACCATTTCTTAACTTCTGTAAATTCATGTGCTTGTTTTTGGATTTACTACTCTTTTCTACTACTTTAGTTGTCTTTCCTCGAAAAGTTTCAGACTGTTTTAATAACGTGTAATTTGAAAAAGTTGCCCAGTTGATTATAATACATACCCTTATCCCAATTAAGAATAGCTGACACAATGGAAATATAATTGATTTTGGAATTAGACAGCCCTGAACTTGAATTCAGCACTTCCATTTTCTGCTGTATGACTGTGGAAATTACTTAACCTCCTACAGCCTCAGTTTCCTCATCTGCAAAATGACACTATTCCGGTTATACTGTGGACAAAATGTGCCTAACCCATATAAGGCAGCCAATACATGTGAATCTCATCCCCAGAATTCCTTACAGGCAACAGGGAGCCAAGAGAGGTTTTAAGCACAGAACTGATATCATCAACTCTTTGTTTGTTTCAAGAAGGATGATGCAGGGTATGAAGAGAGGTGACAGTTCAGGCAAGATTCAGTTGATGGATTCTGGAATGCGCTTCTCAAAACCAGGCTCTCTGATAGAACTTTTCCATATACCTTCCCGGCACTGAACTGCTGTCTCACATATTGCCTTTAGGCAATAATGGGTTTAGTCTGCTTTATAGATAGAATCAGGAGGGGCAAAGAAAAGTGGAGTAATATTCTTAAGATTTTTACCCAGCTGTCTTCAAATCTTGAATACTCACATTTTTAGCATAAAGAGAATAATCATCTGCCCGGACACATTTGTAATCCTTTTCCTTAAAATACAGTCCTTCTCTTCGGGCTTGCAAAGGGTTCTTGGCAAATCCGTTCACAAGTGTTCGAATGTCACTGGGCATTATCTGCAGAAGTTAAATCATTAGACGAGAGGTCTGCAAACTATGACCCATTAGCCAAATTCAGCCCACTGCCTGGTTTTATATGGTCTGCAAGCTAAGAATGTTTTTTACATTTCAAAATGGTTGAGAGAAAAAATCAAAGACTAATATTTTGTGATGTGAACATAAGAAATTAAAACTTCAGTGTCCATAAATAGATTTTTATAGGAACACAGCCACACTCATTCTTTTATGTATTGTCTATAGCTGCTTGCCTTACAGCTGCAGAGTAGAGTAATTGTGACAGATACCATATGGCCTGCAAGCCATCTGGCTTGCCGTTTGGCTCTTTATAGAAAAAGTTCACTTAAAATTCTTATGCCCAAACTTGTTTTGTCTTACACTAAATCCAGGTGATGCTACACACAGGCTCCGCTCCTGGAGCTTGATGAGGGCTGCACTGTCCACATGCTTTGTTCCCAACAGGGTGTCTAACAGTAAGTTCTGTAAATGGCTCATGCTCCCTCAGCTCTGAAAAAGGGAAGTGCAGTTGAAGTTAACTTTTAAAAGGCATGTGAATACAAAGGTCCTGTAGCCACTACAGGCTGTGTATCAGCACTTGTACTCCGGGAAGACTAAGAGGGAAAAAGCTGATCCATCTCTGGTATCCTCCAGTACTTAAGAAAATTAAAATCACAGATCACACAGAATGGGTTATGAAGAGAGTTTGGAAAATGACAGCCTCATAATTTCCAGCTATATCAATGGCTTTCAACCCTCCTTCCCTGTACATCCGAATCCCCTGGGGATTAAACACACACACACACACACACACACACACACACACACACACACACACACACTAATCCCCTGGGGATTAAACACACACACACACACACACACACACACCAAAACTACACAGGCCCCCACCCTCAGGGATCCATTTTCATGGGTCTGGCGTGCAGCACAAGCACCGATAATTTTTAAAGGGGCGCCCGACAACTGAAGTGTGCAGGCAGGACAGAGCCACTGAGCCAAGGAGACACACTCGTCAGGAATCCTCACATTCCCTTCCCGCAGATCGACAACACCCCAGTGACACGTAAACCAACGTTTTCCGCCCAAGTCCCCAGAGTCTTCTTGGGCCGCCGTCACCAGGACAACCTCGACCCACACTCGCCCTTCCAAGGGAGAAGGAAGGGCGGGCGCCCCTTTCCTCGCCACGCCTCCCCTGATGTTTGGCCGGCGGAGAGGTTCCCGGGGCAGGGCTGAGCCGGGTGGGGTGCGGTTAATTTTCAGTCCTGTTGGCCGGGGAGACGCGCTTAAACACAACCGAGCGGAGGTCGACAGCCTCGGATCCAACGCCCTGTACTCGCAGAGGGGGCTGGCCTGGGAAGGACCCGCCCCCCACCCGCCTCGGGGAGAAGGCGGGGCGGGAAGACGAAGCGCCCCTGCGACTGGCGGGAACAGCTGCCAGTCACCCAGGAGCAGGAAGTCCAGCCCTGACGGTGCAGCAGCCAAGCGCTGCCCCGACCTGCCGCCAAATTCCTTCTCGGTTCGCCTAGTGAGGTGCTGGGTGCGAGCGGGCGGGATTACCTGGGCGCGTATCCTCCGCGAATTCCGAGTCCTCCGCCCGCTTCGGCGCCGCGCGGACTCCATCTCATCCCCCGCGGCGGAAGGGCCGTGCGGGGGCTGCGTTCCGGCGACACTGGAAGGGAAAGTTCTCACATTCCGAAGCGGCGGGCTCGGGCTCGCTTTCCCGACCCCAGGTCCCCAGCGTGGTGCGGCAGAGCCGCAGGTCCTGCCAGGCCCGGCAGGGAAGCCGAGGTGCCCGTCGGGGCCTGCAAACCTCGCCGCGGCCGGGGACGATCACTGGCGCGCGCCCTGTCCGCGCGCGAGGCCGAGGGGGCCGAGGCCGCGAGCATCTTGCTGACGGGCGGCCGGGGAGGGGGTGGCTGCTGTAGGTTTGCCACGGGCGCAAACTAATGACAGCGTCTCCCTCCCGCAGGCCTTGGGGTGGGGTTTGGGCCGCTGCGAGCTTTGTCTGAAAGCCCCTTCCGTAGCCAGAAAGTGCACCTACTATGACGGCCACCAAATGGAATGGAAAACATCATAGGAGGACTCGACACCATTCCAGAGACGGGGCGGAGGTGGGGGGTTCATTCCAAAGAGGAACCTCCTCTTCCTAAAGGAGGCTCGGGGGCCTCATCAGAAGCCTGTGGCGACGGCCTCCTTTCCTGGAAAGCGTGGATGGCTATTTGCAGAACCTGTATCAGGGCCATTCATGGTCACAAGTATATATTAAACAGGAGAGAAAATAAGATAACTGTGAATTTTTATTACTAAAAAAGCTAATTTTTAGTTTTTCTAGGGGCTCTGTTATTGGTGACCACAATGAAAAATTTAGACACTGATGAGCTGGTAACTGACAAACTTCCCAAGCTCAAGAACTCAAAAGAATGGTTGGAACCACAGCCACTTCCTTTTATGGAGGTACAACAGTTAGGCATTTTTGAGGTTTTTACTTGGGTAGTTGCAGTGAAGTCGCTTGTGCTAAATTAATTTTTTCTATTTCATTGATTTCTGCTCTTTATTTCCTTCTACTAACTTGTGATTACTTTGCTGTTCATTTTCTACCTTATAGTGGAAGCCTAAGTCATTTATTTAGTTATATACCTTTTTTTCCTACTATAATAATTAAAACTACATTTCAGTCCAAGCACTGCTCTAGCTGCTTCACTCAAATTTTGATATACTGTATTTTTTTAGATTGTAATTTCTTTTTCTCTAAATGGCTTTATTAAGATATAATTAATATACAGTAAACTGCGTATATTTAAAGTGTACAATTTGCTAAGTTTTGATGTATGTATACATGCATAAACCATCACCACAATCAAGATAATGAACCTATTCATCACTCCCAAAGTTTCTTCATGGTCCTCATCATGATCCCGTCCTCCCTGCAACCCCCTCTTCTCCCCAAGCAACCACTGATTTGCTTTCTGCCGCTATAATTTAGTTTGAATTTTCTAAAATTTTATATAAATGGAATTTTACAGTATGTGTTATTTTTATCTGGCTTTCATTCAGCAATAGTTTTGTGCTTCATCTGTGTTGTTGCATTTATCAATATTTCATTCCTTTTTATTCCCGAATACTATTCCATTATATGGATATACACCACTTTATCCATCCACCTATAGATGGACATTTAGGTTGTTTCCAGTATGGGGCAATTACAAATAAAGCAGTTATGAACATTCATGTACATGTCTTTGTATGCACATATGCTTTCATTTCTCTTGTGTAGATATCTAGTCACAGAATGACTGGGTCATATAGTAAAGGAATAACTGTTTATGAAACCGGCAAACTTTTCCAAAGTGGTTGTATCATATTATATTCCCACTAGTAGTTATGACAGTCCCTGTTTTTTCAAATTACAGCCAATATTTGGTGTAGTCTTTTTAATTTGAGACATTCTAAAAGATGCATAGTGCCATCTCATTGTAATTTTAATTTGCGTTTCCTTAATGACTAATGATGTTGAGCAACTTTTCATATGGTTATTTGCTTTTATTATTGAGATAAAATTTACATACCATAACATTTGCTATTTTAATTTGTACAGTTCAGTGGTTTTTAGTATATTCATAAGTTTGTGAAACCATCACCACTAAATCCAGAATATTTTCATTACCCCTAAAAATAAATGCTGTATGTACCTTTTAGCAGTCATTTCCCTCTCTTCCTGCCCCTGGCAATGACAAATCTGCTTTCTGTCTCAGGCTTTGCTTATTCTGGACATTTTATACAAATGGACCAAATAATAAGAGGTCCTATGTGACTGGCTTTTTTCACTTAGCATAACGTTTTCAAGGTTCATCCATGTTGTTCCATGTATTAGTATTTCATCCCTTTTTTTAAAAAATGCAATTTTGTTGAGATATATTCACACACCATCGTTCCTTTTTATGGCCAAACCATTGTATGGATATGTCACATTTTGTTTATCCATCAGTTGATGACACTTATTTACAGGTTTTGGCTATTAAGAATACTGCTGCTTTGAGCATTAAGGCAGCTTTTTGTGTGAATATGTGGTTTCACTTTTCTTGAGACTATGCCTAGGAGTAGAATAGCTAGGTCATGTGGTAACTAATTTTTTGAGGTAGCGCCGAAGTGTTTCCTACAGTGGCTGCATCATCTTAACTTCTTATCAGCAATGTAAGAGGGTTCCAATTTCTCCACATCCTTGCCAACATTTGCTATTTTCTATCTTTAGTCATCCTAGAGTGTCGGGAGCCGGACCGACCCATCCTAGACCCGATGGCACAGCCTTGGATCATTATTAGGATATGCTGCACAGTGGCGGGCGGGACGACCCGGCATTCTCCCGGAAGAGTTGTTATACCTGTACTCTTTCAGGCACTTTAATCATTTTAATTCTCCTAATCATTGTGCTTCTGCTTTGTCTTTTTCTTTACTAATGTCATTATATGGGATGTAATCTGGATAATTGTAGCAGAGATACAAAAATATTAGAAATCTCTCATGATTTGACTTTCCGTTTAGCCCCTACAATGCTACCTAGAGAAGTTACCCCCTACCTTACCTGTGTGCGCCAAAAAGCCTGTGCTGTGTCCCAGGGGCATTCAGGTGAAACTTCTGAACCTCAACCTTCCCTGCTGCTTGAATAGGTTAGACTAAGATCTAGGACATCATGCTACATTACAGCCCACTAACTGGCCTGCAGCCGCAGAATTACACAAAGTATTTAATAGTTATCCCCAATTGGCTTGTGGAGAGTGAGCAACTTCTGGAATAAGCCCATAAAAACAACCCTAACGAAAGAACAGGCTGAGGTGGCATTTAAGTGTGGTCAAGCAGAAAGCAGTTTCAAGAAACATAAGAAATATTAAAAGGAACTTGGAAAGCCTGCACCGGAACAGAGAGTTTTAGAATAGATAAAACAGACATTATCTTAACCGCCTGCTCTGTACCTAATGTTCCCTAAAAATGAGTTATGTAACTATACACCCTAATTTGTAATGCATATGCCTCACCAATTAGCCCATGCCCTCGTGATCAAAGGAATGGGCTTATGTAACCTGAAATTATAAAAGACAATGATTCAGAAATAAAATTTGTCGGAGCCTCATCCCAGATACTTGTGTGTCTGATGCTTTCCTTGCAGCGCCGACGCCGACCCCCACTTTAGGACCCTGACAAGTTTGCTGAGGCTGGACCTCGGCACTAGAGGGTTTGAAGTGTTGATTTGCATTTCCCTGATGGCTAACGATCAGCATCTTTCCATATGCTTATTGGCCATTTGTGTATCTTCTTTGAAAAAATGTCTATACAAGGCCTTTGCCATTTTTAAATTGGGTTGTCTGTCTTTTTTGCTGTTGAGTTGTAAGTTCTTCATACATTCTGGATATTAAACCCTTATCAGATATATGACTTCCAAATATTTTCTCCCATTTTGTAGGTTGTCTTTTCACTTTCTTGATAATGTCCTTTGAGGCACAAAGTTTTTACTTTTAATGCAGTCTAATTTATCAAATTTTTCTTTGATAGAATGTGCTTTTGGTGTTGTATCTAAAAATCTTTTCTTAAACCAAGGTCACAAAGATTTTCTCCTATGTTTTGTAATAGAAGTTTTATAGTTTTAGATTTTGCCTATGATCCAATTTAAATGATTTTTTAATGCTGTGAGGAATGAATCAAAGTTCATTTTTTTTTGCATACAGAAATTAATTATTCTAGCACTATCTGTTGAAAAATTATCCCTTCTCCACTGAATTGTCTTTTTACTTTTGTCCAAAATCAATTGACTAGATATGTAAAGATCTATTTCTGGGCTTTATATTTGTTCTATTCATTTATTTTTCAGTATTTAGCCAATGCCACACTGTCTTGATTATAGAAGCTTATAATAAGACTTCAAATCAGATAGTATAAGTCCTCCAAATTTGTTCTTTTGATAGTTGTTTGGGCTGGTCAAGACCCTTTGCATTTCCATGTGAATTCATAATATAAGTTGTCATTTTCTACAAAAAATCTTCCTGGCATTTTGATTGAGATTACATTGAATCATAGATCAATTTGAGGAAAATTAAAATATTGAGTCTTCCAACCTATTAATATAGTATATTTTTCAGTTTCTATAGAACTTCTTTAACTTCTCAGTGGTGTTTTGTAGTTTTCAGTGTGCAGTTTAAGACATCTTTTGTTAGATTTACCCCTAAATAGTTTATTTCTTTTATGCTCTTTTAAACAGTATTGTTTTTTAATTCCAATTTCTGATTGTTTCTTTCCTGCTGGTATATAGATATACAATTGATTTTTATATTAATCTTGTGTATTTTAACCTTGCTAAATTCACTTACAAATGCTGGTAGTATTTTTGAAGATTTCATGGGATTTTCTAGGTAGATTGTTATGTTGTCTGCAAATAAAGGTGGTTTTACTTTCTTCTTTCCAATCTAGACGCTTTTATTTTCTTTTTCATGCTTTAGTGTACTCCCTAGAACCTTCAGTACAATGTTGAAATAGAAGTGGTGTGAACTGACATCCTTGCATTGTTCCTAATCTTAGGAGGAAAGCAGTTAAGTCTTTTATTATTAAGTGTGATGTTAGCTGTGGGTTTTCCCGAGATGCCGTTTATCAGGTTGAGGAAGTTCCCTTTGATTTCTAGTTTGCAGAGGGTTTTGTTTGTTTGTTTGTTTTGTTTTGTTTTATTTTTGGCAAAGATGGTCTGGTTTCTCAAATGGTTTTCTGAAACTATTGGGAAGAACATATGGGTAATACTTTTTTTATTCTGTTGATTTGGTAAATTACATTTGGTGGGCTTTCGCATGTTAAACCAACCTTGCATTCCTCATTTCTGGGCAAACTCCATTTGGTCATATGTTATTGTTTTTATTCAAATTGCTAAAATTTTGTTTAGAATTTTTGCATGTATGATCCTAAAAGATATTGATCTAAAAGTTTTAGTATTAGGGTAATGCAGGCCTCATAGAATGGGTTAGGAAGTAGTCCCTCCTTTTTGAATTTCCAGGAGAGATTGTATAATATTGGTATTATTTCCTTCTTAAGTTTTTAGTAGAACTCATCATTGAAGTCATGTGGGCCTGGAGTTTCCTTTGTGGGAAGCTTTTTTTTTTTAAGCAGTTTTATTCACACTCCAATCCATCCAATGTACAATCAGTGGCTCTTGGTATAATTACAGAGTTGTGCTTTCATCACTACAGTCAATTAGAGAACATTTTCATTGCTCCAAAAAGAAAAAAATCCAGTACCCTTCTGCTCCCTATTATTGACACAGCACTGGTATGGTACCTTTGTTACAACTGATGAAAGAATATTACAGTATTACTGTTCAGTCTAGTCCATAGTTTGTTTGTATTAGTTGTATTTTTCCCATATACCACCCTATTATTAACACCTTGTAATAGTGACATACATTTCTTCTAGTTCATGGAAGAACAGTTATATTTGTACTATTCACCACAGTCATCATCCACAACAGGGTTCACTGTGTAATCCAGTCCCATGTTTTATCCTCTAGCTTTCTTTCTAGTGACATACATGACCCTAAACTTCTCCGTTGAACCATCTCACACCCATAGTTCAGCACTGTTAAATTGCACTCACAATAATGTGCTACCACCATCTCTATCCATTTCCAAACATTTACAATCAACCTTATTAAAAATCCTGAACAAATTAAGCATCAGCTCCTCTTTCTCTATCCTCATTCTATCTCCTGGCAACCTATATTCTAGATTTTAACTCCATGAGTTTACTCATTAAAATTAATTCATGTTAATGAGACTTACAATATTTTTCCTTTCATATCTGTCTTATTTCACTCAGTAGAATGTCCTCAAACTTTATCCATGTTGTTTCAGGCATCAGGACTTTGTTCCTTCTTACAGCTGAATAATATTCCATTGTATGTATATACCACATTTTGTTTATCCATTCATTGGTTGATGGACACTTGGGTTGCTTACATCTTTTGGCAATTGTGGTAAAGCCACTACCAGTGTGCAAATGTCTGTTGGGGTCCCTGCTTTCAGTTCTTGGTATATACACCTAATAGCGGAATTGCTGGGTCACATAGCAGTTCTATACTTAGTTTCCTGAAGAATTGCCAACTGTCTTCCACAGGGGCTGCACTATTCTACATTCTAGTGAAAAGATTTTTAATAAAAATTCAACTTATTAATAGATATAGTGCTATTCAGTTTATCTATCTTCTTCAGTGGTCTTTGTTATTGGGGCCTTGCTTTTTCATCTACTCTGAAAATCTCTGCCTTTTAGTTGGGTTATTTAGAACATTAGATTTAGTGTGACTATTGGTATGGTTGGGTTTAAATCTACCATTTGTTTTCTATTTGTACCATATGTTTTTCTCCTTTATTCCTTTTCCCTCTTTTCCTGTTTGCTTTTGGATTATTTTTAGTATTCCATTTTATCTCCATTGTTAGTTCACTAGCCGTAACTATTTTTGCATTATTTTAGCAATTGCTTTAAGTTTTATAACATACTTCTTCAACTTAACACAGTCTAACTTCAAGATGTTATACCTCTTGAAGTATAGTATAAGAATCTTATACTATAAATATAAAATATAATATAAAAGTAAACATCTTTTCTTCTGTATCTACCTTTGTGCTATTTTATTATACATTTTACTTTTACATATTTTATATACCCCATAATAAATTAATATTTTTGCTTTAAACAATTGTCTTTTAAAGATATTTTAAAAATAAGAAAAGTTCTTTTGTGTTTACCCACAGTTACCATTTCCAGGGCTCTTCATTCCTCTGTGTAGATCAGGTTCTTCTCTGGTATTGTTTTCCCTCTGTCTGAAGGACTTTAACAATATTTGTAGTTCACATCTGCTAGTGCTGAATTCTTTCAGCAGTTTTATGTATGAAAAAGTGTATTTTGCTTTTTTTCCTTTATTTTTGAATTAAGTTTCTCTTCCCTAGTATTTTATATATTGCTCTACCATCTTCTGGCTTGCATTATTTTCAGTGAGAAATATGCTTTCATCCTTTTCTTTATTTCTCTGTACATAATGGTTCTCTTTTCTCTGGATCCCTTTAGGATTTTCTTTCCTTTTTTTTTCCATTTTTAAAAATGCAATTTTATTGAGATATTTTCCACACCATACAATCCATCTGAAGTATATAATCAGTGGCTCACAATATCATTACATAGTTGTGCATTCATCACTGTGATCAATTTTTTACATTTTCATTACTCCAATAAAAGAAATAAAAATAAAAAAGAAAACCCAAAACATCCCCCCCTATTATTAACCCCTAATATTGATGTGGTACATTTGTTACTGTTGATGAAAGAGAATTAAAGATATTACTGATAATTATAGTTCTTAGTTTGTAAGAGATACATTTCCCCCACATATATCCCTCTATTATTGACTCCCTGTGATAGTGTCATATATTTATTCTAGTCCATGAAAGAACTTTTTAATATTTGTACTGTTAATCACTGTCATCGTCCACTGCTGTTGTCTCAATGTTATACTGTCCCAAGTTTTATCCTCTAGCTTTCCTTCTAGTGACATACTTGACTCTAAACTT